>PVHX01005903.1:18993-107004 GCA_004024805.1 Geosciurus inauris | reverse complement strand
CATCCTAAAGGGACAATTTTGAAATTCTTAAGAATCTGGTCTTTTCCTAGACTCCCCCTTTCCTGTGGTGATGAAGATGTACATACTGGATACTAGGCTGCTGAACACTAACCGAACCTGGTCTTCTGATACCCAACTCGCATTTCTGGGAAAGAGTACCCCAAGTTCCCCCTTGAGTTTACATCAAACCCATAGGTTAGCAAGAACCAATGTTTACTGAGCCTTTATTATGTGTCAGTTCAACCCAAGGGACCAGCAGGCAATTATAAAAGAAATGCTCAATACTGACTCGCCCTTGTTGATCCAAACAACATAGCTGGACTGAGGAGGTGAACATACACTGACCAACCAGGTAGCAGATAAAGGTAGAGCTTGCCAACTGCTGGAGTGGGAGCCTAATGCCATAGGAATTCAGGAAAGAAGGATAATGGGGGAGGACTGGGGGGATGAGATGGAATGGGGTGGGTGTACAGTCGCAGAGAAAGTAGACTCTGAATTAGACTCTTGTACAAAGGAAAACTTGAATCAGTCTCAAGAAATCACTAAGTTCCTCATTATTCAAGTTTTACCCGTCACTAGCTCAGAGCAGTACGTGAGAACTTATTACCTACCTGGAATTCAGGAATGCCAAGTTCATCCAGCAGGTAAAGTTTCTATGTTCCTAATGCCCCTTCTCCTTTAAAAAAAATTCTAACATACGTCTAATTAAGATTTGGTTAAACTTTTAAATAGTTCATAGTGCTGCTTGGCAAAGACTCCTTAAAACAAGTACAGCACATCTTTTGCATTCTCTCTATGCTACAGCCTCCATGGCTAGAGAATTGCCTATCAGAGTGCATCAGAAAACCCAATTTGAATGAAAATGCAAACACTACACATCAAATTTCTAGAAGGCAACTAAAGCAGTGCTTAGAGGGAAATGGACAGAAGTCAGTAAGATAAAGGGGAAGCAGCAAAGGATACTGAGAATGAGCACGTGGGCAGGAGGAAAAGCAAGAGAAAGTGCTACCCCAGAAGCTGAGTGAAGAGTACTTCAAGGAAGACATGATCTGCATCAAGGGTCTGAGAGGTTAACCGAATTGACAATGTGAATTGACAATCACTGGGCATCACAGAGATC
Organism: Geosciurus inauris; assembly: GCA_004024805.1. Classification (NCBI taxonomy): domain Eukaryota; kingdom Metazoa; phylum Chordata; class Mammalia; order Rodentia; family Sciuridae; genus Geosciurus; species Geosciurus inauris. The sequence goes on along the minus strand of PVHX01005903.1, from coordinate 105,884 downwards.
ACTGGTGAACTTGGCGTAGTGGCTGAGTTAGGATCAAGACAAAGGGAAATCTAATCGTGAAGAAATAGTCAAATAAATCCAGATGATGACACATTGCTGCAAAAGTACCAATTTTATTCTCTGTAACTGTCAATATCATGAAAGACAAAAAATCCCCAGCCCCCCAAAAAAGCTTAAAAATATTTCTCAATTGTAGAAAAATAGAGACATGGCAAATGCAATACAGAGTCTATGACTGGATCTTGGATTAAGAGAGGAAAAAAAACAGACATAAGGGTATATTACAGGGACATCTGAAGAAATCTGAATACGAATAACATTAGATACCATTAATAGAGAGAAAATGAGAATAAGCAAAGTAGACACAGCAAATACAGGTACTTCTGAAGAATTCTGCCATGATTTTGGTTATAGAACTACTAATGAAAAATCAGTAATGAAAAAAAAGGATACTGCCTCACCATCAAACAAATACAGATGATCCATGCACCTTCAAAGCTGGGATAAGATATTCTGAAGTTTAACTTGCTTTGCCATCTCATTTTCAAATGCATCTGAAATTTGAGAGAGAGATAAAAATGAACTAATAAATCAAAAACAGAAACAAAAAACAAACCCAACTCTTCATAAATAACCTTACTCATTTCATAGTATATCCCTCATATTTATATTAACCTCCCAAATGGCAATCAACGGTATGAGAATTAACAGCATATCCATATGGAATTTTCTTACCCATCAATTTGTTTTGAGAAGGAAGTCTATAAATGCAACTTAGGAGTGCTTTGTTATGAGATTGCAAATTTCTCAAATTTCCTTCTTTAACTGCTATTGTGGGTATAAGAGGGAAAAATAAAGCAAATAGAGGACAAAAGGCATGAGTGAGCATTTAAAGGTGTTTGCTTCATTGCAGGCAATAAGAAAAACTAGGTGAGAAAGGGAAATTTCATCATGCAACAACCAAGTCTGAGCTACACTTAGCACTGCCATTGTCTCACTGTAGCTGACCTGGGTATCATTCAGAATACAAAATTCTACCTTATATTCTTGCTATACAAAGTGAGTGTAATTATGAAATATTTCCCTCCACAAAAATCACATCCTCATTTAGTTTCTAAATGGACCAAGTGCCCTCTGATTACCTAGGTCTTTCATCAAAATAGCCTTGTAGTATTTTTTCTGCAATGCTGACATGCAGTGGTATATCACTCCTTCTGTCTTCTTGGGAAGCTCTGGAGCTACCTCAGTTTTTACTCTCCTCAACAGAAATGGTTGCAAGAGGTTGTGGAGTTCACTTTCTGTGAAAGGAAAAAAATACAAGAGTGTGGTACAAAAATATAATCAAGGTACTGAATTATTAGAGAACATATAGCAATTTACTTTCCTCATTTTCATGCTGATTCTGCATTCTAGGTCAGTATAGTAATTTTTCATAGTACAAAGTACTAAAAAGTAATTTTTCATAGCTCCTAGACTTACAAAGGGATTTCATTACTATAAACTCATCACAAATTGAAAATATCATGTAAGCAAAAAATGCATTTAACAGACCTAACATACCAAACATCACAGCTTAGCCCACCCTACCTTAAATGTGCTCACAACACTTACATCAGTCTACTCAGGCAAAATAATCTAACACAAAGGCTCTTTTATGAAAAACTGTTGAATACTTCATGTATTGAATACCTGTGTCTAAACACTGACAACATAGAATACTATATACTATCAGTTATTTGCCCTCATGATTGCCTGGGTGACTGGGAAGTTGTGACTTGCTGATGCCACCCATCCTTACAGGACAGTATCTTATCCCTAGCGTGGGAAAAGATTGAAACTCATGCTTTCTTATGGCAGAATAGCTTCCCATCATGTATATACACCACATTTTCTTTTTTCATCTGCTAATGGACATTTAGGTTAGTTCCAAATCCTGGGTACTGTGAATAGTGCTGCAATAAACACAGGAGTATATCTCTTTGACATGTTGATTTTCCCTCCTCTGAATATCTACCTGAATTGTACAGCAGTTCTATTTTTAGTTTTTTGAGGAAACGCATTCCTGTTTTCCATTATGGTTGGACCAATTTACAGTCCCACCAATAGTATATCAGAGTTCCTCTTTCACTACATTCTTGCTAGCATTTGTTAGTGTTTTGTCTTTGTGTAATAACCATTTTCACTGGGGTAGGGTGGTTTCTCATTGTGGTCTTGATTAATGATATTAAACATTTTAATATAACTAATAATAATGCATTATATATCTCAAACCAGTTAGGAGACAGAATTTTGAATATACTCACTATAAAGAAATGATGAAAGTTTAGGTATATGATATACTAATTATCTAAGTTGATAATGTACCCAATGTATACATGAATCAAAACATCACTATCTCATACCTCCGTAATACAAATATGTATGTCAGCTGGGCACGGCGGCACATGCCTGTAATCCCAGCACTTTGGGAGGTTGAGATAGGAGAATTGCTAGTTCAAAGCCAGTTCAAAGCCACTAAGCAACTCAGTGGGATCCTGTCTCTAAATAAAAACACAAAATAGGACTGGAGATGTGGCTCAGTGGTCAAGTACTCCTGAGTTCAATCCCCAGTACCCCCCCCAAAAAAACACATATATACGTCAATAAAAATTCAAAATTCAAAATACAGTTTCTATTGAATGTGTATTGCTTTTGTAAAATGGTAGAGTCAAAACTGAACTGAACCATCATAATTAAAGACCATCTGATTTCTGCCTTTACTGGGTTCTTCACTATTCCTTCTGGAGGTGTTTCTGGCTATAACCCAAAAAAATGCAAACACTCAAAGAGCTTGATTCTTCTTACTAATAATCTCATTTGCAAAAAACTGTTGCCCAGGGTATTCTTGCATTTAATCTTACTGAGCAGCTTAACAGCCTATAAATGTAGGGCAAATAAAACTGTCACTATTTTTATGACAGTTAAGTAAGGCTCAGAGAAATTAAGCAAATTATCCAAGAAGACACAGGTAAATGTGAACCTTGCCAGCATTCAAACAGGCTTTTTTGACTTCTGATCCTTTGTCTCTATTGCAACTCATATTTAACCAATACGTACATAAAAACTAGTTGGCCTCCTGCCATTTGTTTTGGATAATCATCCTAGGATATACAGATATTACAGGAATATTCAGATAATTCTACAAGGCAGAGGGGCAAAGGTATAAGAGAAAGCTAATGGTTATATGAACCAAGGCTTCACTTTTCACTTCCAGTTCTCACTCATCTCAAACTTCTGATTACTGCAAAGTGTTAAAAAGAAAGAGCAGTGTTGCAGAATTCTTAACAGTAGTTTGGGACAACAGCATGCACTTACTTTTCTGTACTGCAAAGTGGCATGGAAACTAGAAGAAGTCTTTATAAAAATAACAACTTGGAGCCAGGCGCAGTGGCGCACACCTGTAATCCCAGCACCTTGGGAAGCTGAGACAGGAGAATTGCAAGTTCAAAGCCAGCCTCAGCAATGGCGAGGCGCTAAGCAACTCAGTGAGACCCTGTCTCTACATAAAACACGAAATAGGGTTGGGGATGTGGCTCAGTGGTTGAGTACCCCTGAGTTTAATCACCAGTACCAAAAAAAAAAAAAATTACAAGTTGAAGCCAGGCATGATAACAAACTAAAAAAAAGTGATTATATCTTCAGTGAAACTCTAAAAACTGCAACTTTTAGGACGACTTAGAAATATACTTCAAATTTCCTTTCTAAAAAGTTAATTCTAGGGCTGGGGCTGTGGCTCAGCGGTAGAGTGCTTGCCTAGCATGCGTGAGGCACTGGGTTTGATCCTCAGCACCACATATAAATAATAAATGAATAAAATAAAGATCCATTAACAACTAAAAAAAAATTTAAAAAAAAAAGTTAATTCTATAGCACTGATTGCTACTTTGTTATTTCCAGGAAAAGACTCCTCTATTACAGTAACATCGCCAAACAGCAGTCCTGAAAGGTGTCTTTGCAAGTTACAATATAAAGAATCTGGTGTCTAGGCAGGATGTAGTGGCACCCACCTGTAACCCTGGAGATTCTGGAAGCTGAGGCAGGAGGATTACAAATTCAAGGCCATCCTTGGCAACACAGAAAGACCCTGTCTCAAAATTTTAAAATAAAATAAAAAGGTGTAGAGATGTAGCTCAGTGGGAGAACACTCCTGGGTTCAATCCCTAGTACCAAAATAATGCCCCCTCCCCAAAATGTACTAAACACCAAACATGTAGATTTAATCTCAGTCTCGCAATAGTCATCCAAAGTAAGAAAGGTAATTATCCCCACCTTACAGATGAGGACATTGAAGTTTATAGAAATTAAGTAACTAACCCAAGGACACCTAGCTAATAAGCAGAGGTTAAATCACAGAACTTCTACCATGCCTGCCTATGCATAAACAGGACCCAAAGAAGACAGATCAGACATATCGGGAAAGAGGCAAAGTACCAAAAAATGTAAAAAAAGACAGGACTTCCACACATTCAGCACAATTTCTGAAAGAGTACAATATACTCACAATTTTAGAAACAGTGCATCTTTCAAACAAATCTGAAAAATTAAGGAAGACACATTAAAAAGACTGGTATTGCTGGGCATGGTGGCACATATCTGTAATCCCAGCAGTTTCAGAAGACTGAGGCAGAAGGATGGCAGGTTCAAAGCCAGTCTCAGCAATTTAGTAAGGCCCTCAGCAACTTGGTGAGACCCTGTCTTAAAATAAAAAATAAAAAGGGTTGGTATGTGGCTCAGTGGTTAAGCACCCTTTGGTTCAATCCCTGGCACCAAAACAATAAAAAATAAAAAAATAAAAAAACTGGTATTGATAAATTCCAATATTAATAAGCCAATTTCTTATTTCTTGTTAACACTCTTAAACCACAGGATCTAAGTCTAACTTGTTTACTAAGTAAAAAAAAGTTCTAAGCAATTTCTTTTTTTTAAAAATATTTTACTATTAATTGTAGATGGACGCAATACCTTTATTTTATATATTTATTTTTATGTGGTGCTGAGGATTGAACCAAGTGCCTCAGGCATGCTAGGTAAGTGCTCTATCACTGAACTACAGCCCCAGCCCTCTAAACACAATTTCTAAGTAGCACTATCATACAAACAGAAGGGAGGTATAGTTAAGTGAAAGGTCTTAGTAGTCTTAGCTGAAACAAGGATTTAAGACAAAACTGGAACTAAGCATCCTCCATTCCTATCCTCCAGTTATCAGACATGATGCCTCTGTACACAAAACACTCTCCCCTGCCTGCCTGTCTCCTTCTGTTCATCAACAAAGAGGCAGTGAAGTGCCACTTTCCTGGGAAACTTTCCCCCTTAATTCACCAGTAAAGAGAGGGAAATATATCTAGCTAACCTGAAGCACAATGATCCTTCACTTTGGTCACAGTCCATCTTTGAGAATGTGATGAAGGTAGACTGTCCTCCTAGAAAAATGTGTGCTTGCAGGAATGCATGAGGGACTTCTCTTCAGCATCATAGCCAGGGGAGAGACTGGCTGGCATTTTGAACCTTCTGTGTCATTCTACAGTTAGGGATGCCTCATGCAAGTGCCCTGCCTCTTCTGCTCTGCTAAGGAAGTCCTCATTGCAGCACTGGAAATGGGCATATCCCTGTTAGGAACTGAGTCAGACTACCTGCCCCCACCTTTTTCCTACCTGGGTAAAGAATGTTCCATGGAAGGCCTTTGAAATTCCCAGATATAAATAAAGCGCACACAGGATCTTCTTTGCCAGATGCTAGAAGTTAGATGCTGGAAGCCAGACCCATCTGGTTGCAGGCCTGCCCTGCCCTCGCTTTTTAAAACTATTTTCTGTGTTCTGTGGTTACTCACTGTTTTATTCCTCTTAGCTTTTATTGTTCAGCCAGCCCATTCTCAGTCAGGGAACCTTGTCCCCATTGACCACGGGGGACATGAAAGACATGCTCTCAAAAAAATTTAAATACACCTTCAGTGGATTCTTCAACTTCTAAGGAACCAGGTTAGGAATACTTGCTATAGAGAAATAAATTAATACTTCATAAGTAGTCAGCAGCACATGCAAATGTGACTTCTGTTTTAGATCTTGCTGAAGATGGGCTCTTTCCTCCTTGTCCCCTACATATGGTACACATGAAAGACCTGGAGCAAATCTAAATCCAAGAAAAGAAGCAGATAGACATATATCCTAGAGCCACGAGATGGTGTATGCATGTCATAGAAGGACCACAGTTCAATGTGCAGACACCATTCGTTAGGAGCTGCTCCCAGAAAGAATATTGGGATTCTGAATGGTTATTTAGAACAATGGTTAAACTTCAGTTTTCCTGTGTTCAGCAGGAAGAAGGATGAAGTGTAACAGGGCCTTGTGCTAACTAAAAATGCAATGATGTTTCTCATTTTAGTCACTTCCTGTTACTATGACAATGATAATAAAATTTATTAAAAATGAGTACTAGCTTTTTTAAAAATATTTTTTAGTTGTTGATGGACACAATGTCTTTATTTTATTGCTTTGTATGTGGTGCTGAGGATCGAACCCAGGGCCTCACGCATGCGAGGCAAGCGCTCTCAAGCACTCTACCGCTGAGCTACAATCCCAGCCCCGAGTACTAGCTTTTAAATTGCAGAATGGTAAGAATAGTATCCATTGTATCCTCCTCATCAGATCCTTTGTCTTACCTACACTGTTTTACTTTGAGCTTTCTGGAATAAAATCATTGAATATGATAAGATTTTGATTTATGATATTTTACATCAACTAGAAAAATATCTTAACACAAATAATACAAATTCAGCTACATCTACTCTGTACCTTTCCATCTCTTCTTTCCAGTTGTTCAAAACAGGGGACAGAGAATCAGAAATGGTCCTTTGTCATTTAACCTTCCTGCCAAGTAAATGATGAGAAAATCATCTGGAACAAAGCAAGAAGGCAGTTTTGATCACATTTCCCCATGAGAAACAACCAGAAAGTTCCCACAGCCATAGAGAGAGAACACAAACTCTTATAGATGACTTGCTTTATAAAGAAGTTACATACAATCTTCCACACATTAGGAGACTAGTATGTTCCCTAGAGCGACATCAGATAAGCCTCAGTGAGCTCGCCAAGGGAATTGATGGTGTTCAATTACTTCAACTGAACCTCTAATGCAAAGAAAAAAAGTCAGGAAAGAACAGAAATCAATGAAACTAATGCACATGAGAGAAAAGAGCAGGAGTAATTTGAAAACATTAAGCCAGAAGCACTGAAACCTGATTGAAAACAGGACCCACACATCGTGGCCTCTGCTGCTGGCCCGGCTGTCCTAATGAGAGTACTTTCCTTCCTCCCCAACTTTCTCCCACCTTCTCTGTTCTCCTTCTTCTGGAATCCATTTATAAAGTGCCTTCTATTGGCTCAAGTTCTAAGCTCAAGTTATATGTGAACAAAACAAGTTATATGTGAATAAAACCCCTTGGTCTTTTTTAATTGGTGCATTATACTGAATAGTGGGATTCATTATGCCATATTTGTACAGGCACATATCTAGAACACACATTCAAATGGGGAAAACAGACAATAAATCATTCTCATAAGAAGTATGGGTATAAAATGAAACTTTGTGAAGCCAATGGGCATACTTCAGGAGATGCCTGAATGCACTTCTGACTCTAAAGTTGCTGTGATATACAAGGAAAAATAATACTCTTAACGAACGTGAAAAGATTGCATCCCCAAATACTGTGCTATTTCTGAGGAAAAAATATGCCCTAAGGATTGAATTCAAAATCCTGACAAAACTTTAGGCTCAAAGATGTTCACATCAAAATTAAGTAACCCAAAAAAGGGGGAACTTATGATTCCTCATCAATAGGACATTTAAGTCAATTATAAATTCTCTTGATGGCATATTATGCAGCCAGTTGAAAATGATTGTGAATATTATAAAATGGAAAATTACAGTGGCAGTGTTACATTAACAAACAGAAACCATATGAGCTATATGTGCACTATAACTTCAATGATGTAAAACATACCTTGCTGCTTGTGGCTGTGGTTAGAATGCTATGATGACAGAGTGGCAGTTCATTTCTTTTTTACATGATCATATTAATTTTATAAAAGAAATGATTATCTTATTTAACTATCCCAGCCCAAACTGTGCACAGAGTAACCCTCAAATAAGTGACTTAACTGGATTTAAACCATTCTGTTGAACATTCCCTGAGGATGCAATTTAGAGAAAGTTTACCTTTTATTACCATAAATCAGATGTGTCTACAAAATAAATTTGGAGTCACTAGTGAATTATATCAAACATCTAGAAAAAAGAAATGATCACAATTCTACATAAACTCTTCCTGAAAATTGAAAAGGAACACTTTCAACTTATTCTGTGATGCCACCTTTACCCCAATACTAAAACCAGACAAAAATATTATAAGAAAGGAAAATTGCAAACCAATAGCCTTCATAATGTAGATGCAAAATTTCTAAACACATTTTTACCAAAATTATTTGGAGTTTGTATATTTTTAGAAATTTAAACTAGAGCTGGAAGGGCAAAGAACATGTGGAATTTTCTGGCTCTCAATGAAGTCAGTAGGACAATTTCAATGACTAAGACAAAGATGATTATAGGGAAGACACCCTCAGAAAACTAATTTTTATCCTAGTTTCATAGTTCTCAGTTCAGGAACATACCAGGAACAGATTTATTTGCCCAAGAAAGCTAAGAGGGATAAGTGATGAATCTCAGGGGACCCTGAGATCATATTGTGTTCTGAATAATGGCAAGGTTGATGAGGTACACCTGGCCTAAGTACAGTACCTTCAACATATGGTCAGACTGGCCTACGAGCAGCACTGCTCCAGCTTAAAGTTTATATATATATATAAAGTGGGCATCAGAGGGGACAGCTGAACTTCTGAAAGGATGATGAGACCCTTGCTCATTCTCACCAGTGACTACTGGTGAAACTTTCTTGGGACTGGGAAGTTTTTAATCCTCCTGATTTCTGATCAAGCTGCCTCTGACATATATCATGATTGTACCAGGATATCTTTGGTATCTGTCAGATAAGTAATCTTTTTACTATCTGATTAACCCAAGTGGTGTCATGACTGAACTTTCCATTAATCCAAGCCCACTCATGACATGTGTCAACCCAGGGCAGTACTGCTGATTATCCTGACATAAGCATCAATTTCAACATGCCACCTACTGATCAATGCCCAAGGAGGCTATATCTGATTCTCCAGGTTTTAAGGCTATTAGATGGCTAAGGTGTATTTTTGAAAACACAGGGTACTTCCTCTACATTTCTCTATCACAGTAGAAAAATGGGAAGCAGCCCCACCCTAGCCCACCCCCACTGAGGAAAGGAGATTAGTATTAGAAGCAACACAGTTAACTCCAGAAAGTGTTACTAAGGAGGTCAGAGTCAACTTGATCTCTTGGCAAGTATACATAATTAACATAGAGAAAAACCTTAAGCCTGGGCTCATTAACTGCACTTCTAACTCAAGTAATTAACTCTTCTCATAGATACATGTCAAAGTTCAGATAAGGGTGATGACATAATTCACAACCACCCCCACAACTAGAAAAATCACCTCCAAGGTTGTGATCTCTTAATAAAAGCGAGGCATGGGCTGCTGAGGGTGTACCTCAGTGGTAGAGTACTTGCCCATTACATGGATTTGATCAGTGGTAGAGTACTTGCCTATTACATGGGTTTGAGACATTGGGTTTGATCCCAGCACAGCATAAAAATAAATAAAGGTATTGTGTCCATCTATAACTAAAAAAAATTTTTTTAAAGTGAGGCATTTCACATCCTAGTATAAAAATATATCTTATAGCTAGCAGCTGAAGAGGGTAACGAGTTGTGAGGAGGTATTTCAGGGGAGGTGAACAGTGCTTGGTCCACAGCAACATACCTGGCAGGTCTTGCCGAGGCCCATCTCATCTCTCAGGATGCAGCCATTTTGACAGTGGAAGTGCTGGGCTAGCCAGCTGACTCCCTCCAGTTGATAAGGGTGTAGATGAATTCCTAGAAATAAAAAACACAGCAAAACCAGACAGCAGACATTGTAGCATATGTGTGGGCTTAGCTCCAAGGCTTTGAATGAAGAACATGGCTTATACTCCGTTAATGTCACACTTTACTGCCCATATCTTTTCCTGGGAAGTTCTATGTATATAAACATCAGCTGATTTTCAAATTAATTTTGGGGCAGACTTGGGTCACCATTCAAAGCCCTAAAATAGTCTGTCATGGTTATATAATCCACTTGACAGGTGAGAAACTCAGCTTGGGATTTCTTCTCTAATACCTAGTCCATACCATTGTCCTTTCCTGGAAATGAAGTGTTTCTGGAAGTGACACAACTGAACAAACAACACATAGGCTGTTCATGTGCTTGCTCAATGGCACTCATCTGAACCTACCATTCGTGCTGTAAGGTCCCTAAAGAAAAGGGGGAAGGCTGAGGTAGTGGCTCAGTGGCAGAGCGCTTGCCTCACACATGTGAGGCACTGGGTTTGGTCCTCAGCACCACATAAAAATAAGTAAACAAAATAAAGACACTGTGTCCATGTATAACTAAAAAATATTTTAAAAGAAAAGGGGGACAGTAAAACACCATGACCATGAATACTCCCTTTCTGTTTCCAAAAACCTAGTGAAATTAAGGGAACAACGAGTGCAAGCCTGGGCTAGAAAGTCCAGATACATATTATCTTGAAGGACAGTGGCTTTCTCTTATGCACACTGGGAACCAGAGCAAGTTAGTGGTATCTGTAAAAAGCTACTTTCTTGCATGTATGCTGGGACAGTTGCTCCTTGGGATGGTGGTCATACAAAGAAACTAATGCTGACGTCACTGCTTCTTCAGTCTGACATATAAGCCCCCTTCCTGAATGGGGATGAGCAGAGAACTGAGGGCACTGTGGAAAGGACACATGCCACTCATTTGGCCAGTGCCACTAGGCAAAACACCATGAGGAAGAGAAGTATTGCATGGAGAAGCACCATAAGGGACACAGATGCTATCCGTTCAGTCTATTGCCATGGAACTCTTCCTGGAGCAGTCACTGACCTGTTATAAGCTTTCCCTGATATATCACATGTCTCCTATGCTGTCTCCAGGCACCTTTGGCTTTCCAAACCCTAGCACAACTGGGCTATCGAGTGACCCATGCTGAAGGACAAAATGAGAACAGGACTGAACGACACTTCAACAGAGAAGCAGAGTTAAGAATGGAAATGAGAGGCTGGGATTGTAGCTCAGTGGTAGAGCATTTGCCTTGCATGCGTGAGGCACTGGGTTCGATCCTCAGCACCACATAAAAATAAATAAATAAATATATTGTGTCCATCTACAACTAAAAAATATTTTTTTAAAAAAAGCATGGAAATAATGCTACATAAAGGGTGTGGAACACTGTACAAGGATGGCAAGACACTCGATGTTTTATGCTTAAAATACTTATGAGTGTCTGTCTATATGAACAGGTCAAACGTAAAAGGTTGGAGTGGTGAATAGAGACTAGCCCTCAAGGAGTTCATGCACAGACCCCAAAATCAGTGACTATGTTACCTTATTTGCCAAAAAGGACTCCAGACACATTTAAGATTCAGGGCCTTGAGATGGGGAGATTACACTGAATTATTCTGGGTTACCAATCTAATCACAAACATCTTTAGAAAAGGGGAACCTTTCCCAGCTGTGATTAGAAGGAGGTGACTACAGTGAGGCAGACCAGGTACCCCTACCCAAAAGACCCTTGCCATAGTTAGGCTTCTCCCCTTGTCAGATCAGCAGGATGTCTTGTGGTTTGAAGCTTCCTCTTTCTTGTAAATGCCAGGCTTGCACACAAAAGGTGTGACAGAGTCTGCAAGCTTGTTGGACAAAAAGATATTATCTCTGTTTTCTTGGCAAAAACTTATGAAACCAGTCTCTGGTCTAGGGGATGGAACAGAAAGCACTTGTCATGTAAAATCTCTAAGCTCCTCCTCCCACTGGATATAAAGTTCAAAAAAATCCAAAATCTTTGTTCAAAGGAAGAATTCTTAGATGACAGCCACCTCTGGACCCTGAGGTTAATAAATCTCCTTCCTGAAAATTCCTCAGGTGTCCAGCCTCTTCTGTCCTATTTTGAGAGAAGAAGGATCCTATATATGCAATGTTGCTGGCTTTGAAAATGGAGGAGAGGGGTCCTGGCAAGTGAAGGAATGTGGGCATACTCAGGATGTGGGCAAGGACAAGGAAACATTCTGCATAGAAACTACAGAAGGAAATGTAAGACCTGGCACCACCTAACAACAATAGAATACACTTTTTTGGGGTGGGGGAGGGTACTGGGGATTGAATTTAGGAGTACTCAACCACTGAGCCACATCCCTAGCCCTATTTTGTGTTTTATGTAGAGACAGGGTCTCTCACTGAGTTGCTTAGCGCCTTGCCATTGCTGAGGCTGGCTTTGAATTCACGATTCTCCTGTCTCAGCCTCCCAAAGTGCTGGGATTACAGGTGCGTGCAACCAAGCCAGGCTAGAACACACATTCTTTTCAAGTGCAATGAAACATATACTCAGAACCATAAAACAAACCTCAACAAATTTAAAAGAATTGAAAACTAGGGGAATGGGTATAGTAAAGATGGTTGATAAAAAAAAAATATATATATATATATACTGTTCATTGAAAGTGCATATAAAGGTGTTTAATATGAAGAATGTAATCTGCTTATAATTTTGTGCAAAGCTAGAAAAATCATGATTGTAACAATTTTTTCTATTTGCCTCAACAAATGTTTTCAGTGAACAGTGTGTACAGCTTCTGAAAATTTGTTTTTTTCTGTTGTTTGATAACATGTATTAAAATGCAACTTTTGAGAAAAATTTTTTAAAAAAGAAAAAAATATATATATATATATATAAATATATATTCTCTGATCACAATGAAATGAAATTAGAAATCATTGCTAGAAACCTAAGAGGAAAACTTCCTAATAAACTAAACAACATACTTCTAAATAATCCATTGTCAAGAAGTCTCCAGGTAAATAAGTACAGTGAACTAAATGAAAATATATCGTATCAAAATGTATGGGTCAAAAACAACTCATATATGAGTCAAATACATCATGTACTTTAAAACCACAATACTTTAAGGAAAAAAATAGAAACTCTTTAGAATCTTGAAGGCAAAGAATTCTTACACTTGACACCCAAAATAAAAACAACAAACTAATACGAAAAATAAGTAAACTGACAAGTTGTAGACAAAATTTATTTTTTTTGCAAATGACAAATCTGAGAAAAATCCTAGTATCTAGAGTATTTAAAGAACTCTCAAAGCTCAACATGAAAAAAACAAAACAATCCAATTTAAAAATGGGGAAAGAATCCTAAAGAGACATTTCATCAAACAGGTTAAGTATATCATTAGCCAACAGGGAAATTCATATTAAAACTACAATGATGTATTATACACATATTAGAATAGCCTGAATTTAAAAAATGATAAAACCAAATGTTGGCAGTGATGCACAGACTGTACCACTCATGCATTGCCAGTGAGAATGTGAAAAGATAGATGCTTTGGAAACAGTTTGGCTATTTCTTTAAAAAATTAAACATAAATACCATATAACTCAGCCATAACACTCCTAGGCATTTATCACAGAGAAATGAAGGTTTATTTTCATATAAAACCTGTGCACAGATGTTTATAAACATCTTTTTATTTTGGGGGGTGGGGAAGAGCCAAGAGCTAGAAACAACCCAAACATCCTCTGGTGGATGACTTGTTAAATACACCATGGTACATCCATATTGTGGAATACTACTCAGTGATAAAAAGAAACAAATTATTGATTCAAGAAACAACCTGGAAGAATCCAGAGAATTTTGCTGAGTGAAAAAAAGCCAATCCTCAAAGTTACATCCTGTCTAATATTAGTTATGTATCATTTGCAAAATGACAACATTATACAAATGGAGATTAGAAGCCTGGCGCAGTGGCCCTCGCCTGTAATCCCAGCACTTTGGGAGGCTGAGACAGGAGAATTACGAGTTCAAAGCCAGCCTCAGCAATAGCAAGGCACTAAGCAACTCAGTGAGACCCTGTCTCTAAAAAAATGAAAAAATTATTCAAGAAAGCTAGGCAGAAAAGGATTTAATATAGGGAGAGAATTAGGGTACCATAAAATTGTTGGCAGGGCTGGAAGAGTAGCCTCCAAGTTTAGGTTCCTGGCACAACTGCTGAATATCAACATGCACACACTGTTGACTGGCAAGCAGGTAAACGTATCAACTTTAGTGGAGACATGCTGAACACACAAAGGCCAGTCCACAAATTCATACTTAGATTGGATATACACTCTTCCAGACTCGGACTCTTCATACATGCACCCTCTCCATCCCTCGGCCTCCATCACTCTTGTAAGCGAAACACAGAACTGCACCTTTTGAAAAGCACTGGTTCACTAGTCTAGAAACTCTGTGGACAGGGCCATATTTGCTTTGTTGTCTCCCGCACCCAACACCCAACAGCTGGCTTTCACTAGCATTTCAATAAAATGATGAATAACTGACTATATTATTATTGAGCTCAATTCTGTCCCTTTGCTAAGTTACCATTACTTTCCAGGTCTGATAAATACGGAAAAAGAGGTTGGGAGAAGCTGAGCAGAGAGGGTGGGCGCGGCGGGTCACTCCCTGCACTCTCCAGGCTTAGAAGACCCCAGAGGCGGCCAGGTGGAGCTAAAATTGACAACACGTGCGGTAAGGAGCTTACAATCTTCTGCCTGTTTGCAGCTGTCAAAGTCCAGCTTTGATGGGGCTGGGATTGTGGCTCAGTGGTAGAGCGCTTGCCTCGCATGCGTGAGGCACTGGGTTCGATTCTCAGCACCAAACAAAAATAAAGATATTGTCCATCTAGGACTAAAAAAAAAAAAAAAAAAAATACAGCTTTGAGGGAGAATTAACCAGTGGCAAATCATTAACTGCGCGTGCACAGTCAACCGAGAAGAAATCAAAAGTGAGAGATGAGTTTTCAGTTCCACCAAAGCAACCAATAAAACCGCGCGACCCAGATCTCCAAACGAAGGCACAGTCTGGGTCGCCAGGACTCAGTTCTCTCTTGGGAAGACTTGCTCTTCTAGGCCTAGCTCCGCCCGCCATGCCAGCCGCACTGGCTCTGCACCCTCGGCGCCCACCCCCGGCCGGAGCAGGGAAGGTCCAAGGGCCTGCGGGAAAACAGCCCTAATGACCGGGCCTGCGAGAGGCCAGGGGCCACGAGTTGGCGCGTCTGAGCAGTGGTTCGCCTGGGGCCCACTTACCTGTCAGGCTGCACTGCTGCTGGAAGCCCTGCTCCCGCACCCGCGTCCGCACCGCCTAGCGTCTGCCCTTCGCCTGTAGGGCTAGGAAGAAGTCAGGCACGTCGCCCACCATCTGGCTGCGAGAGGCTCCGTCCGCCCCGCGGGCTCGGCGTGCTTAGCCTTTCCTGTGCGCCGGGGAGGACCCAGCGGGCACCGCGCAGCCGCCAGGGGGCGCATGCGGAGAGGACCTGCTGTGAATCCGCCCCAAGGTTAGTCCAGAAATACTTGCGGAGAGTTCTGGAATGGCTACTCTGTTCTCCGGGGGCGTGCTCAATTCTGTTGACTCTAGTGATAAATTAGTTTAGACTGTGCAAGCCCCTGACCTGTTCGCTGTTAGCTGTAGGCCAAGTGAAAGCCTATGTTATTGAATTAAAATCACCAAAGACGTTATGCTGCCAAGGGTATTTCAGGGAAACCTTGGGGAGTAAATTGAGCTAATGTTTAACTAAAGGGTGACTCAACAGTTTTGAGTGATTTTATGATACCACTAATACAAATATTATGATAATAACAAATTCACTGCATTTATTTATGTAATTCTAGGTACTACTCTAAGGAGCTTATCCATATTTCCTTATTTCACACAACAATCTTATAAATACATCTTATTTACTGTGATTTGGAGTGGTAATCAGCAAAACAGGGAACAGAAACTGTATTGCTATCCTAAGTAACATCATCGGAATATTATTTCCATGTAAGTTAATCCTGGTACTTCCGTTTTAGAAGTGCACTGGCCTTCAACAAATGCATTTCAAACTACAAAAGAGCTGAATTTATGTTGTTTTTTTCATAGAAACTCCAACAAAGCATGGTTTTATGAAGCTAATTTTGTGTCTTGAGTCTTCATGAATACTGATTGAGCCACCTATGATTACATGCCAAGCACTCCTTATGAGACTAGAGATAGAGGCTACTAAACTCATGGAGCTTATATTTTAAAAGGAAAAGACAGGCAATAAATAAAATCAGGTAGTGATGAATGCTAAGACAATAAAACAATGTCACATCATAGGGCTACGTTGATTTTACTCAGTCTTAGGCCAGAAGCCTAACTCTGGGAGTCTCAACAAATCAGAACTGACCACTTGCCCCCAAAACCAAATGGAAAAAATAATGGAGAAAAGAAGGAAAAGAACTTTAATTAATGTACCTATATTGGATAGACAAGTAATGTCAAGTGTCTCAGTCCTGTCTTTCAGGAGACTTATGTGAGTTTTAACTTAAATAGCGGAAGAACTGCAGAGTCAAGGTATGTGTAATAAGCAGTCTTGGTCAAAGTGTGGTGTGTTTTATCTTTCTCTTGGGTTCTGATCACACCAAGTCTTCTTGGTGTTAAGGAAACTGCCAGCTGTTCAAGGGGCAATTTCCACTGCTTCCTAGGATGTTAATCTATTAGATTTATGATCCTGGAATGGAGGACAATTCAGTTCCCATGGGACTATATTGCTCCTGCTAAGGGAAGGCAGTCTCTTCACCATTGATCTGCCTGTAAGACTCACTTTGGAAAATGTTAGGTAAAGACTGAAGACTTCTAGGCACCGCTCTAGGGCCCTGGAATAGGACATAGTAAAAGCAAGCACTCTGTGTAAAATAGCTTAGTTTTTCTGATCTTGATGTCTTCAGCCTTGAAAGAAGCAAATTATCAGCTTTAGATGAATACTCCTTAAATGATTAATATGCAGGAGAGGACCTGCTGTGAATTAAATTAGTATAGCAATTATGTACTAATTTAAATTAGTACAGCAATTATGGATATGCTGTGGGGCTCCTCAAAAAAAATAAAACAAACTAGAAATCAAACTACCATATGATCCAGAGTTGAGCAGGAATCTGACCCAAAGATTAATAAAATAATGAAACAGATGAATACAAAATGAAGTCAGAGATGCCAAACTTTATCCTGCTTTTAGTTACCCACTGGGCATCAGCAAGCCCAAATGAAGAGACAAGGCTTTTTACCAAAAGCGGCCTCTCTAAGTCCCTGTTTTACTTCCCTATTTGGGGGTTTTTTCAAAACCTTATCATAGGTTTGTATCATTTGGTGGCTTCTCTGGAAGACCCTCTGTGCTATTAAACTGCTTCTCAGTGTTTTGTGCATCCTATTCTTTGTTTAACTTGTTTCCTCCCCTGCAGATTCTAAGGTGCTAAATTTATCTGCTAAAGCAATGATATCAACCACCTCCACTTAAACGAAAGGATTTTTATTGTTTTTTAACTTAAAGTACATTTCAGAGATAGGGTCCTGGCTATAAGTTAAATAGACTATTGATATATTGTGTCTGGCATCTAAAATAGAGCTGAGAAACGTAGCCAGGAGACTCCAGGTCTGCAAGTCAGGTAACACATTTAAAAATTTTACTCTGAATACTGTATGAAACAAGCCTATAGAGAGAGACAGGGAGAAGCAACGAGTTCAGTTAGAAGGCTGTTGCAGTAGTCTGGGCAAAAGATGATAATTTTGGGGCCAGGATGGTAGTAGTAGAGCAGTGAATAGATATATTGAACAGGTAATGCCTAGAAGATTCATGGATTGAACATTGGGGAGAAATAGGAGAATATAAGATGGTTTCAAGGATTTGGCATTAGCACGTGGTGGAATGGAGTTGCCAAATGAAAGGAGGAAGACAGAATGAAGAGTTTTGGGGAACATCAAGAATTCATTTTTGTGCTGGCTAGTATGCAGAAATAGGGGAACTCTCACACATTGCTGGTAGGAATGTAAATTAACATAGCCATTACGAAAAACACTATAAGGTTCCCCCTCCCCCCCAAAAAATACGAGCTGGGGTTGTGGCTCAGTGGTAGAGCACTTGCCTAGCATGTGTGAGGCACTGGGTTCGATTCTCAGCACTACATATAAATAAATGAATAAAATAAAAGTCCATCATCAACAACAAAAAGCTATAAATAATACAAAAACTAGAAGTAAAACTACCATATGATCCAGCAATTCCATTACTGACTGTATATCCAAAGGAAATTAAATCAGTATGTCAAAGAGATATCACTTCAAGTTTATATTAGCACTGTTCACAATAGCCAAGATATGGAATCAACCTAGGTGCCCATTTGTGAATAGAGAAAATGAAGCATAAATACACAACAGAATATTTTTCAGCCAAAAAAGGATGAAATTCTATCATTTAGAGCAACATGAATGAGCCTGGAGGAGATTCTGTTAAGTGAAATAAGTCAGGCACAAAAAGACAAATACCATATATTTTCACTTAAATGTGGAAACTGAAATGGTCGATGTCATAGAAGTAGAGAGTAGAACAGTGATTACCAGAATCTGGGAAGAATGGGAAGAAGGGAAATGGAAAAAGGATGGCTAACAGGCACAGGGATGGAGCTGGATAGGAGGAATAACTTCTAATGCTCTCTAACACAGTGGGGTTCTTATGGTTGACGATAATGGAATATTCCAAAATAGTAAAGAGAATGGTGAATGTTCTTAATAAAACATAGTTATAAATGTTTGAGGTGATAGATAAATCAATTACCCTGATCTGATTATTTCACATGGTATACATATATCAGAGTATCACACTGTAACTCATAAATATGTACAATTATTATGCCCATTAAAAATTTTAAAATACATATATTGAAAGCTTTTTTAAAGAATTCATGTTGAGAAAAAACTATTCAATTTTGGACCATATCATGAGATAGTTACAGAGACCTAAGAACAGGTTTTGAATAAGTAACTGTATAAAATATTCTAGATTTCAGAGGAAAGAGTTAGAACTGAGTATAAATAAGAAAGTCATGGGGCTGGGGTTATGGCGCAGTGGTAGTGTGCTCGCCTAGCACGCATGAGGCACTGGGTTCGATCCTCAGCACCACATAAAAATAAAGATATTCTGTCCACCTACAACTAAAAAATAAATAAATATTTTTAAAAAGTCATAATTTTAGGATGGAGCTTAAATTCTAATATAGCCAAGTGCACGACTGGAACTATAAAAGAGACTAATCCTTGGGCAACTAATATTTAGAAATCTAGAGGAGGGGGCAGCAGAAGAGACTAAGGACAGCCAATGAAATAGTATGAGAACTAAGAATATAACATCCCTAAGGCCAAATGAATAAGGGTTTCAAGAGTGATGGTCTGCATCAAATGCAGTTAAGAAGTGGAGTAGGGGCTGGGATTGTGGCGCAGTGGTAGCGTGCTCGCCTAGCACGCGGGAGGCACTGGGTTCGATCCTCAGCACCACATAAAAACAAAATAAAAATATTCTGTCCACCTACAACTAAAAAAATAAATAAAATTAAAAAAGAAGAAGTGGAGTAAAGGTAGGATAGAAAATAAGCACTGACTGGAGTGATTTTAAAAAGAATAGGGGAAAAGAAGGTGAAGACAGACCATCTTATCCCTTTTGAAGAGTTTTGATGTAAACGGAAGTAGAAAATTGGCAGCAGTAACTACCAGGTCAGGGGAGTTTATTTTGTTTTGAGATGGGTGATGTTAGAGCATATTGAACGCTGATGGGAATGATCCAGTGGGGATAAACTCTAATGATACCAGCTTAATGTTCTTGAGTGAGAGGAGATGGGATCTAATGCATGAGGAGAGGGGTTCATGTAGACAGTAGAAGGCACAGTATGAAGACAGATTTGGTGGTGACAGCACCTGATCTCTCCTGACTCTGTTGTCCAAATGAAATAAGAAACAATGTCATCAGGTAAGCTTGTGTGGGAGGGGTGTTGGAGGTTTGAAGACAGAAAGATGTGAAATGGTTGTCTAGGGAAGTGGAGAGTGAATGGACTAGAGGAATATGGTACCATTGCCAAGCAGCAGTGAGGGCCACTTGAAATTGATGGACATGAGACCAAGCAGCATGGTGTGCATTGGCTGCAAGTGGGGAAGAGTTAGAGAACTGAGTTTTTCCAGGGCTGGATATTTGCCAGATGAGTACAATACAGAGTGATTATATTGGTCATATACCCAGTGTCTAAAATAGAGGTCAATACAACACAGTGCAGAGGTCCCTGCACTTACGTATCATAGGTTCTAGTGAAGAAGAAATATAAAAAGAAAATGGAGGACAAATAAATGATCAGGTAGTATATTGCTATGAAGATTGTAAAACAAGGTAACGATATTGAGAATAGGGCTGAGGAGCAGCTCTGGATAGAGTGGGTTGAAGAGGATATCACTAAAAAGATGACGTTTGAATTAAGGTCTGAATGATGAGAAGCTAGCTTGGTAAAATATGAGGAAGGAGGTTTAGGGCAGAGGATCACAAATGCAAAGACATTGAAAAAATATTTGTAAGAGATAATAAATCTATGTTAAAAATTGGTGCACAGAACTGGGTGCAATGGAGCACCCCTCCAACCCCAGCTACTCGAGAGTCTGAAATAGGAGGATGGCAAGTTCAAGGTAAGCCTGGGCAATTTAGTGAGACCCTCTCAAAATGAAAAGGACTGTAAAATAAAATAAAAAGGTATGTAAAATAAATAAATAAAGGTATGTAAAATTAAAAAAATAAAAAGGTATGTAGCTCAATGGTAGAACAATTACCTAGCACGTGTGGAGCCCTGGGTTCAATCTCTAGTGCTGTAAGAAAAAAATTAGTGAAGATGCACTTGAATGGATTTAATCATTGATAAACACAGGGCTGAAGGAGAGAGAAAAGTCGAGGTGGGATCCCACAGGTTTCTGCTCAGGGATATGGATGTTTATGCCACTACTGAGGAATTACAAGAGAAAAAAGCTGGTTTGAGAGAGGGAAGATAATAAATTCATCTTTAGGATGTATTGAATTTGTCCAGGAACAGTGTCGGGCCCATAGGAAACACTCAAAAAGTATTATTAAATATTCAAGTGAGGTGCCTGTGGAGCAGTTCAAAAATCTAGGATTGTTATAACCTCAATTTCTCTAAGTCTTCCCCATCTGCAGCCAACACATACCATGCTGCTTGGTCTCATGTCCATCAACTTCAAGTGGCCCTCACTGCTGCTTGGCAATGGTACCATATTCCTCTAGTCCATTCACTCTCCACTTCCCTAGACAACGATTTCACATCTTTCTGTCTTCAAAATCTATAATTGTTATAACCTTGAGGTAAGGAGAAGACATTTAACAAATGGGCAAACTAAGGCACAGAAAGTTTAGGAAACTTGTTCAATATTTTCTAGCAAGTCACTATTAACTGCCAGAACAAAGTCTACCTCAACTCCTTTTTCATTCATTGCTCAGGTTATACAATTATGATGCTTATATTAATTCAGTTTTATTCCTCCACATGAAGGGTATGTCCTCTGACAACAGCAACCCAATAACCTTAACAGTAACCAAATCATGCCTTTCATAGATCTTAGCTTTTTTTTTTTTTTTTTGGTACCAGGGGATTGAACTCAGGGGCACTCGACCACTGAGCCACATCCCCAGCCCTATTTTGTGTTTTATGTAGAGACAGATTCTCACAGAGTTGCTTAGCGCCTCGCCATTGCTGAGGCTAGCTTTGAACTCACGAGTCTCCTGTCTCAGGCCTCCCTAAGTGCTGGGATTACAGGCTTGAGCCACCGCGATCTTAGCATCTTCAGCCCCAACCAAAACAAGCGTGGTTGAAGTACAGGTGAACAGGTTATGTTTGCTGTCCACTGTGTCCTTGGTCTACTGGGTGACAGTAGGTTACTAGTTGGCAGCATCTAGTGAGTTAGATATGGATCTGAGTAAAAGATGTGACCATAGGGGAAAATGTGTACAGAACTCTTCTTGCAAACATGAACTTGGACCTTTGGGCTAAGGTTAGGATTACGTCAGTGCCCTACACTAAGTTGAAAGCAATTTGAGATTTCATTCTCCCAAGAAAGGAAAAACTACATTTGATTTTGTTGTAATTATATTTCTTGGGTATCAAATTAACATAATAATTGTAAAACCCATGAGCCCAAGAGCCTGAGAAGGTATACCAAGGGTCATGTATATTTAAGTATAGCAAGAAATGCTTTACAGAACTCTTGCCCAGTCACCTCTGAGAATTCTCACTACCTTTCAATACCAAAGGAAAGGGCACATACTGAAATATTATCAAATAAATCTTTGAGGACATTGTTCAGAGATTGTAGATAACTCTGCACTGAAATTTGCCTGTGTGTCTTTTATTTCACAGAGCAGTTTTTGTTTTCCTTTTTCGTTTGTTTGCAGTACTGAGATTGAACCCAAGGTCTTGGGCATGTTAGGCAAGCACTTTCCTACTAAGCTACATCCTCATCTCTTTTTATTTTATTTTGGTGGGGGATGGGGTAGTGTGGCTAAGTTGCCAAGGCTGGCCTCAAACTCGTGATCCTCCTACATTAGCCTCCTGAGTAGATATGATAACAAGCATGTGCCATTGCACCCAGATTTTTTTTCCTTTATAATTGAATACTTCTGCAAATTAGTCACCCGCAGTTTCATTGTTTGTTCTCTTTCCAGCTGTAAAACTTTTATGCAATCCACCTAGCTAGTCCCTGAAGCTTTTGAGTTTATTAGTGCTGGAATTTAACTTTTCTGACAGATTTTCACATAAGAAGCAGGTTATCTCAATAATAAAATTACATGAAACCAAAATGTTCCTCATGACTTAGCCTACACTGAAATCCTAAGAACTATCTGTGACCTTCCTCTTCCTCAGGATTGATAAGAACCCAAAATTATCTAATACACTAACTTCACAAAACCTGGGTCTTAGGTTTGAAAAATGAACATACCTGTTGCACATGTATCTGTATTGCTAAGGAACAGTTGTAACATGAAGACGAGGAAGTTCCCAATTTGATACCCCAAAATGCTCAAAAATGGCATGAAAAATAAGCTTCAACATCCGAGGGCTTAAACACTCTGAGAGGGCTTCTGAAAGGCCCATGCTGCATAGTAATTCATAGTGAGGATAATGGTAGCTGTCCTGTAACACTGTCGTGAACACTAAATGAATCCACTTTTTTTTTTTTTAAATAAGAAACTAGCCTATAATCCCAGCACTTAGGGAGGCTGAGACAGGAGAATCGCGAGTTCAAAGCCAGCCTCAGCAACGGCGAGGCGCTAAGCAACTCAGTGAGACCCTGTCTCTACATAAAACACAAAATAGGGCTGGGGATGTGGCTCAGTGGTCGAGTGCCCCTGGGTTCAATCCCCA
The DNA here is from genome assembly GCA_004024805.1 of Geosciurus inauris. Classification (NCBI taxonomy): domain Eukaryota; kingdom Metazoa; phylum Chordata; class Mammalia; order Rodentia; family Sciuridae; genus Geosciurus; species Geosciurus inauris. Next base: position 82,362 of record PVHX01005903.1, on the reverse strand, counting down.
GTACCAAAAAAAGAAAGAGAGAGAGAGAGAGAAAGAAAGAAAGAAACTAAACAGAAATTTGAATTTCCAGGATATTGTGAAGAACAAAAACATTTTAGCTGGAAATAAACCTGGAGATCACCCAACTGTCTGCATCTCCCCAGTAAAGACTGCAGAGATCAAGAGTTATCCTTCATGGTTGAGGTTCCATGGTAATCTCATTAGCTTGGGAAGTCCATAGGCATAGTTTTTTCCCCATTTTAATGTCCCAAGGATGTGGTCTCTGAAGGTACACAGAAAAACAGAGTGTGCTATATCTATTCAGTTATAGGTCATGGATAGCCAGTATTAGTAGATTGTATTCCTATTCTCAACTATCCACTTTCTCTCTTGTAGGATTATTTTGCATCTCGGCCTTAGTCATGTGACTTTCTGTGTCTCTGAATGGACAGAGCTCATGTGCTTTGTTTTGGAATGTGAATGGATATGATATATGAGTTGAAGCTTTAAATGTGGCTGCTCAGGTTGTTCCTACCATGAAATTATACAACTATACAAACTATACAAACCAAAAAAGTTCCCTGGTGGTTAAAATCTTTCCTAAACTTCCATGTAAGTATTAATTCATATCATTTTCAAAAAGTATCCATATGTGTATAGATACATGTGTGTGTCTCTTAATGTCATCACCTGTAGAGGTGGAACTTCTGTTGTGTCTTTGTTCTCCTTTATCATGCCTCCTCATGTGTCCTGTATCTCATATCTCATTTCCTTCTTAAGTCTCCATCTTAGGTCTTCTGCTGGGATGTGCATTTATTCTGCTAATGAGGTAAAGGTAACTGTTGGTTAATTCAGTGACTGTTCTGCCCATGTGTTTACTCCTCACCACCTAGAGTTGCACTTATCATCTGGAAAAGTCTCTGCTATTAATATTTTCTTCTTCTAATTTAATTTTTTTATTTGTTCTTTTTAGTTATACATGACAGTAGAGTGTATTTTGGCATACATGGAGTATAACTTCCTATTCTTGTGGTTGTTCATGATGTGGAGTTAACTGGTTGTGTATTTGTATATGAACATAGGAAAGTTATGTCCAATTCATTTTAGTGCCTTTCCTATTCTGATTTCCCTTCCTTTTCTTCAAGTACTATAGATTAGACAAAGGGGAATGAAGAAAAGGACATCTAGGTTGATTCCATAGCTTAGCTATTGTGAATTGAGTTGCTATAAACATTGATATGACTGTGTCACTATAGTGTGCTAATTTTAAGTCCTTTCAATATAAGCCAAGGAGTGGGTTAACTGGGTCTAATGGTGGTTCCATTCCACTTTTTCTGAGGAATCTCCATACTGCTTTCCAGAGTAGTGCACCAGTTTGCAGTTCCATCAGCAATGTATGAGTCATCACCAACATTTATTGTTACTTGTGTTCTTGATAATTACTATCCTGACTGGAGTGAGATGAACTCTCAGTGTAGTTTCAATTTGCATTTCTCTGATTGCCAGATATTGAACATTTTGTCATATTTTTTCTCTGCTATTAATATTTTCAGAATAATGCAGACCTCATGGCATTTGCAAGTAAATGTATGGAATTGGAGAATATCATGCTAAGTGAAGTAAGCCAATCCCCCAAAAAACAAAGGCCAAATGTTTTCTCTGATAAACAGATGCTGATCCATAATGGGGGTGGGGGTGGGGAGCATGGGAAAATGGAGTAACTTTGTATAGGACAAGGGGAGGGAGAGGAAGGGAGAGAGCACAGGGGCAGGAAAGATGGTGGAATGAGATGGACATTATTACCCTAGGTACATGTATGAAGACACAAATGATGTGACCTGTATATAACCAGAGAAATGAAAAATTGTGCTCCATATGTGTGCTGTGAATTGAAATGCATTCTGATATATATATATATATATATATATATATAATAGAAGAGTAGTGCAGACCTAGCTTTGTCTGGCCTGAGCTGGCCTATATGCTAACCACATGGTCTCAGGAGGCTGAGCTGACTTTCCTAGCTTCTGGTCTCCTGGTATGTTATTCCCTCCCATAGTCTTGAAGAGTGGTATACTTCTAACTCCTAATTTTTTAGTACAACTGTTAACTCCATAAGACTGAGAGCTAGCTGGGTTGTCTTCTTTCCCTTGAGAGGCGTTTATCCCTTAGTCCTAAAGGGTCCTGTTTTCCATGGATAAAGGTCCCTGACTATGTCAAACTTACCAACTTCAATGCATGGCTCCAGAATTTTATCTAGTTATCACCATTCCAGGAGCAAAGTGAGAAGAGAATCCAGAGCAAAATTAAATAGCAGCTCTTTAAAATAAGATGATTAGGTCATCCTGATGTGTCTGTTGAAAGATAAGTAATTTTTTTTTTTGTACTGAAGATTGAACTCAGGGGCACTCGACCACTGAGCCACATCCCCAGCCCTATTTTGTGTTTTATGTAGAGACAGGGTCTCACTGAGTTGCTTAGCGCCTCGCCTTTGTTGAGGCTGGCTTTGAACTCGCAATTCTCCTGTCTCAGCTCCCAAAGTGCTGGGATTACAGGCTTGTGCCACCGCGCCCGGCTGATAAGTAATATTTTAATGAGTAACTTTTCACAGAACATCAAAAAGTAAAAACATTCTCCTCCGTGCTGTGGCGCCCACCTATAATCCCAGTGGCTCAGGATGTTGAGGCAGGAGGATCACAAGTTCAAATCTAGCTTCAGCAATTTAGTGAGGCCCTAAGAAACTTAGTGAGGGCTGTGGTTGTGGCTCAGTATTAGAGCTCTTGCCTTGCACATGTGAGGTACTTAGTTAGATCCTCAGGACCACATAAAATAAATATATTATGTCCATCTACAACTAAAAAAATGTAAAAAAAAAAAAAAAAAGAAGAAGAAACTTAATGAGACCTGTCTCAAAATTAGAAATAACAGGAGGGCTGGGATCATAGCTCAGTGGTAGAGCACTTGCCTCGCATGTGTGAGGCACTGGGTTCCATTCTCGGCACCACATATAAATAAAATAAAATAAAGGTCCATTGACAACTAAAAAAAAAAAATTAAAAAAATAACAGGATGTGGCTCAGTGGTTAAATGCCCCTAGCTTCAATCCCTGGTACTCCATCCCCCACCCGCCCAGCCCCCCTCCCCCACCAAAGTGAAAACATTCCTTTTTATTACTGAGGGGATGTGTGTGCGCACACACACATACACACACATGACTCCACCTTTGATCCTCTTTCGTTCTCCCGTTAGGTGATGTGGAGACCATGTGTTCCCCATTGTGTGCTTACTATATTTTAATATAATTCAGACCATATATTGGACAGACATCTTCCTGATGAAGTAAAATGATTCTCTAAGCCAAAGAGCTATTTTTAACCATATTTAGAAGTAGCTGAAATAAACAGCTATAGTTTAACAGTTTAAAATATGCATGGAGATTTTAAAGTAAATTACTACCAGTAGCGTAGATCCAAAGATCCAGTACATGAGGTGGGGAGGACATAGAGAAGGAGATAGGATCACCTATTTGAATGGATCCCCTGAAAGGTGGACGTTCTACATTTAGGCATTTCTATTCAGCCTGCTTGGGAGTTGTTGACAGTTTCATTTCAGTAGTAGGAGTTTATCACTTTAAGGGAAAACAGGAAGTTAAAAGTGGATGTGGAGAGTAGGGAGCCTAGGAGATTAGAAGAGGGAGTAGAAAGGCACTGCTAACAACAGCAGCTGAAAAATACAGAAGTCGTAGATTTCTCTTTTCTGTCCAAGGCAGATTCAACCCACTTTTCTTCCGAATAAGAGAGGGGGAATTAGTGCCAATGAGTGGGTGGGGGTGTTGGCTGAAAGGAGGTGTGGCCAAACAGCGCCTGCCCATCTGCCGTTGCTGCTGTTTGTACTTCTCTAGTTGGTATTTCTTTTATTACAGCAGAAAGTCAGAGTAACTTCCAGGTGCAGCTGAAGAATCAGCCAGGTGCTTCTGGAAAGTGTAAGATGACACCGTGGGGCTTCTCAACTCTGAGTCTTGAGGCACAGGGCTGCCCCATCCTAGTGCAGGAAATTCCTTCTAGAGAGGGCAACCGAATCTTCCTTCCCCAAAGTCACCTCTTGATAAACAGCATTTATTTGAATGTTATGGCAACTGTCTTTTAAAAATTGTTGACAGATTTGTGCTTTCTGTCTCTTGTTCTTTCTTTAGGACAAGTGACATTGCCCTAGCCAGGTAAAGATCTCTGGAGACCATGACCAAGAAAAGAATTGCTGTGATTGGGAGTGGAGCCTGCGGGCTCTGTTCGATCAAGTGCTGCCTGGATGAAGACTTGGAACCTGTTTGCTTTGAAAGGACTGATGACATTGGAGGGCTCTGGAGGTATCAGGTAAGTCTCCTCATCCCTTAATACTTGAATCCCTCTCTGTAACTTGGTGCTTGCAATATTTTATCTTGTGTCAAGTAGGTAATATGAAAGCTTGATAGTAAACCTGGTAGAATTCTGCCTGTTGACTTCTTAACAGCCCCGTACCCCACCTTTCATGAGGGTTTCTCTTTCCTTCTGTTGGCTGCAAAGTGCATCACAGATATGACTTCTTTTTCCTTTTCTGTCTATGAAAACCACAGAGATCATTTTCATTTCATTAGTTTTGTTGTTTATCAGAAGAGGGAAACAATCTAGTGAGGCTGGGTGAATGAATAATAAAACAACATACATTAGAAAGCACATACAGATTAGAAAATGTAGAGTGGTTGCTTCTGATATGTCTTAAAGGTAAATGAGCTAGAATTACCTGCTAAGAACTCCTTCCAGGAGCAATCCGCCCCCTTTCAATCTTCAACCTTATTTTTTCTATTAAAAAAATCTAGATATTTCTTTGAAAATTCTAGTCCTTGAATAAAACATAAAATCTGATAGTATTGTTTTCTTTAAATTTCTTGCGTTGAGAAGTTCAAAGTCCTTTGTCTTTCAGAAGAGCGCAGAGGGCACCTCCAACTGGATTTTCTTGTTCTTGCATATAAGCAGTTTTAAAGTTAAGTTGTTTCACTATGCCCATCCAACCCTGCAACCTGTTAGTAACCATTTAAAATATCATCTACTTAAATGATAATTATGCTTATTAAGTGCCAAAAAGTATCAGTCACCTTCATTGATCTCTAAATTGGTTTGCTTTTAAACTCGTTTTCTGAACTAAATTGGTTTGCTTTTAAACTTGTTTTCTGAACGGTGAATGGAATTGAGGTGCCACAGGTGTATTTCACATTATAAAAACTAACACAGTCTTGGCCAGCTACTTAAAAGTGGTTTATGGTATTTCTTAATTGAATAGAAGTATTGTATTTTACCGTGGCTCCGTTTTGGGAACTAATTCTGACAATAGTCATATTCATATCTAGAATGGATCCCCTTAGCAAATCCAGATACCTTTATCAAAATTAGTCTTAGACATGGTTTGGAAAACCTATTAATTTGTTTGTAGTAATAGAAAATTCTACTCTAGGAATTCAGTCACACCCTAGTGTAGAGGTTAAGAGCACTGTTTCAGATTCAAAGAGTGTCTGCCATTTATAAGAAATGGGAAAATCATTAAACCTCTCTGTGTCTTGGGAAAATCATTAAACCTCATTAAACCTTGGGAAAATCATTAAACCTCTCTGTGCCCACTGTTTCTTATTTTTTAAGGGATAAAGGTAATACCCATGTTCTACAGTTATCATGTTGAGTAAATGAATGAATAATTACATCAATCATTTATAAAAGTGCCAGCTTTGCATAGTGCTACGTGTTAGTTATTATTCAGGCCTGGAGTGGGACTCCCACATTTTGTGTCTCTTTAAGCATCCTAACCATGTTTAGCAGTTACTGAATGAGAATGAAATCAGTTGAGGCTGGGATGATGTTGGGAGGGTAGCCATTATCCTGTCTGATTCTGTCACGTTTCTGGTTTTTATCTCTAAAGTCACTTAAAGTTATCTGCTGAAGATAACAGCATGGGGATTTTTTAATTATTATCCTCAGGAAAAATTTGAACACCTTATGAACTGCTTCCTAGAAAAAAATAAACTGTTTCATCATAGCCAGGCAGGGTGGCGCACACCTGTAATCCTAACACTTTGGGAGGCTGAGATAGTAGAATCACGAGTTCAAAGCCAGCCTCAGCAATGACAAGGCACTAAGCAACTCAGTGAGACCCTGTCTCTACATAAAACATAAAATAGGGCTGGGAATGTAGCTCAGTGGTCTAGTACCCCTGAGTTCAATCCCTGGTACAAAAAAACCCAAAAAACGAAAAACAAAAAGAAACTATCTCATCATAATGCTCTGACTTCTCTTAACATATACATACCTATATGGTCCATCGTTATATTCTAGAATCAAGGATGATGACTGGCATATATAAGCTTCCCAATATATTTATTTTTAATATGTGGATTCCTCATGAAGGAAACTGTCCTGAGTGGCTGCTAGGAATGTTTATGGAGCTAGAGACCCTCTTTCTCATATTTTCCACTGTTACATAGCTGTGGAGACTAAGGTATTATAAACATCCTTAATGTTGGACTGAACATATTTTACATGCTGCTGGTGGTTACCTTGAGAATTTTTTCTGAGACATGCTTCTCTATCACCCCCTTGCTTGTTATTTGGAGCCTAGTTGTCCCTCCACCCCCCAGAACTTGTTTATAATTTACTAGAGGTTTCCTGTGTGGAATTGGTCTAAGCACTTTGGAATTCCACCTCCACTGCTGGGTGTCCAGTAAGAACACTAGGAATTCAGGGCTTTCATTTTTCTCTTTTTTTGTGACAGCTTCTTGGGATTCAGTATATTTTTATTTTCTTCTCAGATAGTACCACTTGTACTTTCCTATCATGATTCTTTCTTTTTTCTATCTGCCAAACAAGTGTTTTCTCAGATACCACCATTTGTATTTTCCTCTCTTTTCTTTGCATGTTCCACCTGCCAAACTGGTATTGCCTCCTCCTTGTATAGCTGAATACTTTCTAATAATAATCATATAAGTTCTCAAGACGTTAATTCCCATCAATTCTTGATCTCTTCATTAACATTAAATAAGATTGATGGTGGAAAGTATGTGCCTCTATGATATATATCAGTTTATTTGATGTTACTTTATGAATGCAATAGCTTGAAAAAGTAATACATTTTTTACAAAATACTGAGGATTTAATAAGTACTCAATGCTATCAAATAATCTTTGATATATTTTGGTCAAACTGGATTTTTAAAAATTATTAAAGCATGCTATACTGTGCTTTTCCAACTTTATCTTTTTTTTTTAAGTTTTTTTTTTTAGTTGTAGATGGACACAATGTCTTTATTTTATTGCTTTGTATGTGGTGCTGAGGATCGAACCCAGGGCCTCACGCATGCGAGGCAAGCGCTCTACCGCTGAGCTACAGTCCCAGCCCCCTTTTCCAACTTTAATGTATACATGAATTACTGGAGATTCTGATGAATTAATTTGGGGTATACCAAGCCCTAAGTGATATTTATGCTGCTGATCAGATAAACCACATCAGGTAGTAAAGTTACAAAGTATAGACAGAGAGATAGACAGATAGATACCATGTGGACACAATATAATATAAAATGTTGCTGTTTAATCAGTGTTGATTTAAAATAGAAAATTAAGTAATAAACACCCTTAAATGAAGTGTTTTTTTAAAAAACTATAAATTTCATAACTCCTCCTTTCTTAAAAAAAAATGGCCAAAAAGAGAATAAGACGGTAAATGGATTTAAAAAACACTTAAAAGGGAACAGCTAAGCCAGGCACAGTGGCACACACCTGTAATCCGTGCACTTTGGGCGGCTGAGACAGGAGAATCGTGAGTTCAAAGCTAGCCTCACCAACAGCGAGGTGCTTAGCAACTCAGTGAGACCCTGTCTCTACATAAAACACAAAATAGGGCTGGGGATGTGGCTCAGTGGTCGAGTGCCCCTGAGTTCAATCCATGGTACCAAAAAATAAAATAAAATAAAAATAAAAGGGAACAGCTATCTGCTTTTGCTGCACACTGAAGAATTAATCACTGGGGGAGCATTAACAAAAAATGATGTCAGCCCATTCATGAGATTCTGATTGTGTTGATCTCGAGTCCCAATAAAGCTCTTTGCTAGGTATTTCTGATACACAATTAATGTGAAGGAGCAAGGCCTTACAGTCTCTATCCCAGCTTTCCCAGGTCATAAATGAGGATGACATTGCATCCTTAAAATAAGATCAGTAATAGTTTATGACACAAACATTTTTGGACCCAAGACTCTCTCTAGAGGATGCAGAGATACAGAGATATAGCTTCCTCTCACTGCCCTCAGGCATTTTGCAATTTAACTGAGGATGTATGCAGAAAGGATTTTTGAAGTTGGTGGAGTAAACTGGTGCTGTGAACTCTCCAGGGCCAGCATACTACTTCTTACTGGCAGTTCTCAAACTTGTCTACACGTTGGACAAAGAGCACTTAAAAGAATTTCTAGGAGTAGAGCCCAGGCTCTGGTATTTTTTAAAAAGTTCTCTATCTGATTTCAATATACAGACAACAGAACTGAGATCTGCAGTTCACAGAGAGCTCCTGTCCATGGGATTTGGAGAGTATGACCAGGAAACAAGACCCACATTGTCGTCATTCCTCCCACCAAATGGGAGTCATTTTTCCCCTTGTTTTGTCCTTCTACTCCTCTACTCCATTCAGTTCCAATTTATTCCCTTATGGCCCCTTCTTCCTCTTTAAACAATGTTTAAATAGGCTTTAGTTTTAGATAAGTTTTATGTTTATACAAAATTGAGCAGAAGTGCCATATGCTCTCTGCTGTTGTTATACATGCACAGCTTCCCTCATTATCATCATCCCCCTGTAGTGTGCTACATTTGTTACAATCAGTGACAGGTTATCCATCACTTTCAGCTCATGGTTTATGTGAAGGTTCACTGTTGGTTTTGCATATTCTATGTGTTTGAGTGAATGTTTAATATATATATCCACCATTATAGTATTATACTGAATAGCTGGGTTTTGTTGTTTTGGTTTTGGAAGTGCTGGGAATTGAACCTAGGACTTCATGCATGCTAGGCTGAGCCACACCCCCAGCCCTTTTTAAAAAAATTTTTTATTGGAAAACTGGGAATATAGCTCAGAGGGAGAGCGTTTGTCTAGCACATTCAAGGCCCTGAGTTTTGAAGGCACCAGTACCACAAAAGAAAATAGGAAAAATTTTACTATTGCATTACAATTATACATAATAATGGGATTCCTTGTGATGTATTTGCACCTGCACATAGCATAATTTGGTCCATTTCATTCCTTGCTACCTCCGCTTGCCTTCCCCTCCTCTACCATACTGGTCTCCTTTTTATTTTCATCAAGCCCTCTCCTGCCCCCCTTTTCACTCTTGCTTCCACATATGAGAGAAAACATACGACTCTTGACTTTCTGAGTCTAACTTTCTTTACTTAGCATGATTTTCTCCAGTTCTATCCATTTTCCTACAAATGACATAATTTTGTTCTTTTTTATGACTGAGCAAAACTCCGTCGTGTATATATACCACATTTTCTTTAGTCATCTGTGGATAGATACCAAACTGGTTCTATAATTTGGCTATTGTGAATTGTGCTGCAATAAATGGGTATGCATGTATCACTATAGTATACTGACTTTAATTCTTTTTTTTTTTAATATTTTTTTTAGTTGTTGATGGACACAATGTCTTTATTGCTTTGTATGTGGTGCTGAGGATCGAACCCAGGGCCTCACGCATGCGAGGCAAGCGCTCTACCGCTGAGCTACAATCCCAGCCCCTGACTTTAATTCTTTTAGATAAATACTAAGGAGTGGTATAGCTGGGCCATACTGTGATTCCCTTCCTAGTGTTTTGAGGAAACTCCATACTGATTTCCTTAGTGGTTGTACTAATTTACAGTCCCATCAACAATGCGTAAATGGTTTTTTTTCCCCACATTCTTCTTTTTTTTTTTTTTTTTTTTGGTACCGGGATTAAACTCAGGGGTACATGACCACTGAGCCACTGCCTACAGGTATTTTTCCTAAAGTATTCCTACAGCAACATTTATAGCCCATTCTTCCTTCAGAATTACTTAGTTTTCCCTAATGATTTTTTTTCTGTTCCAGGATTCCATCCAGAATAGTACATTACATTTAGTAGTCATGTCTCCTTATGCTCCCCTTGACTGTGACAATTATTTTAGACTTTCCTAGGTTTTGATGACCTTGGCAGTTTTGAGAAGCACTGGTCAGGGGTTTTTTTTAGATCATCTCTCAATTGAGATTTGTCTGTTGTTACTGAGGTTATAGATTTTTGAGAGTAATACTGAAAGGTAAAGTCCATTCTCATTATATCAAAGGTACATACATGCCTTATCATTATTTTGTTAATGGTGGTGACTTCCATGAAGTGGAGTTTGTCAGGTTTTGCCAGAGTAAACTTCATCTCTTTTTTCTCTCTTGCTATACTACACTCTTTGAAGAAAGCTTGTTATGCACAGCCCACGGTGAAGGACGAAGTTGGCTATTTTTAGCCTTCTGTCTTCCCACACAAACTTTAGAATCTGTTTGTTGATGTCTAAAATACAACTTGCAGAGATGTTGAGATTGCATTGCATCTATAGATCAAATTAGGAAGAAATTACATCATAGTTTGGTGTCTCCAAATTCATTCTTATAATTATATAACTAATTCATTCCTAAGCATTCATTAAGCATTCAGTATTTATCAGGTACTATGTTGATGACAGAAATATAAAGAAGAATAAAGTATATACACTACTCTCAGATCCCTTACAATCATGGAAACAAATGCATGATAATATAGTGTGTTTCCATTGCTTTTATATCAATATGAATTGAAAAGTTTGGGGACTTGGGGGATCGATGGAACCACAAGAAAGTCTTCCCCAAAAAAGTGACATTTGATATGACTCAAATGATAGGAATTTTTCAAGAAGTAGTGATATGAACAAAAGTTTAAAGTTGTGAAAGAGCCTACTAGAATATTTCAGCTAACAATTTAATGACTTAGGAATATGGGATTTGTTAAGGAGAACACTAAATGAAGATTAAAAGTTAGATTGGGCTAGATTGTGAAATGTGCTAAATTTTAAAATAAGTAGGATGGTTTCCAGAAGGAATAAGAAGTCATTTAGCAGTTGAATAACAGGATGTGCTTTGTATTTAGCTGGAAACCTGTGGAACTGTACATCATGTTGAGAAACTGTAACATAACTAAACCACTCATGGGATTGGGGGATATTTTAAGTTATTATTAACTAATACACACTTAATTAAATAATAATTAATTTAAATAATATGAAAGTGGGTACCTTTTTGCATTTGACTTTTATATTATTCCACAATTTTCCTTAGAAAATTTCAGGAATGAGACAGATATGTGTCATTCACATTGTTTTGAAATAAATTTTTATGTATTTCATTAATTTGTTATGTATTATGTGAAATATGATTTTTCTATACATACCTTTCTCAATTCAATTTGACATGTATTTTTTAAACATTTATTGAGGGCTATTTATAATTTTAGATACTCTGGAAAAAAACATGACTACAATTCAAAGGAGTTCTAAGCCAAGAAATAGGAACTTTATAGGAAATGTGAACAGCTAAAATGTTAATTAAGGGCAGAGATACAGTCATGACCACACCTTAGAATAGATACTCTGGTTGAAATAGGTAAGACAGATAAGAAAAGACTTGAAAGGAGACTCATGAAAACCTTAATAGCAGTCAAAAAGAAATGATTATGGGGCAGACAAATGAGTATGATCAATTTTGAATTCCTAGACTAAATAATTCTTTAATAAGAATTGGGAGAAAAATAAACCTGAATGTGGACAAATCCAACACTCTGTTTTGTGGACATTTAATGTTTTGTAATACCCGCTCTCCTAGTATTTATTCATTTCTGTAATAAAAAGGAAGGAGAGGGTCCAAATTGGTTAAGGTGATTTTCTATAATCAAAAAGAATTTAGAGGCTGGGATTGTGGCTCAGTGGTAGAGCGCTTGCCTTGCATGCATGAGGCACTGGGTTTGACCCTCAGCACCATATAAAAATAAATAAAATAAAGATATCGTGTCCATCTACAACTTTAAAACATATTTTTAAAAAATTTAAATATAATAGATTGAAAACCTGTGATTTGTGACATTTTGTGACAGAATAATAGGCTGGGTTCATATTGCATTATTTTATTGGATCACCATTTCAACCCCATGAAGTAATTAACTGGAAATTTTTGAGGAAGCAAAGAGTTTGTTATAGGAAGAAAGACACTGAATTAGGAATTAATGTCATCTAAAGCAGTACTTCTCAGTTTTCATGTGCATCTGAATCAGTTGAGGATTTTGTTAATATGGCAGTTCTGATTGAGTAAATCAAGAGCAGGGCCTAAAATGATGCATTTCTAACAATCTCCCTAGTGATCCCCTTTGTGCTGGTCCACAGACCATAGTCTGGGTAGCAAGGACCCAGAGCAGTGGATCTCAAATTTCAGTTATTTTTTCTTAAGCATTTAATTTGTTTCTTTTTTATTTGTGAATAATGCTGACATTAACATCCTTTAACAAAAATCTTTGTTTGCAAGTCTGAATATTTCTTTTAAAGACTATGTAGGTTTCAAGGATTTTTATATGCATTGCAACATTACTCAGAAAACATTGTATTAGCTTATACTCTCCCTAGTATAAGCTTTACCCCATTTTGATTTACCCCATTTTGACTCACTTAAATAACTATTACTCAGCAATAGTAAAAATGGGGTAAATAACAACTTATAGTACATAGAGAGACTTAGTGCATTTTCTTGACAGTAATGTCTCAATATATATGAAAATTCTTGAGACTTATCCAATCAACTGGGAGATTCTCACTTGGACTCTCATATGATTGCCATCTGATGACTGTTAAGACTAGATTTGATGTGACTACTTTGTTCACATGTTTAGAACTTCAGATGGGATAGCTAGAATTTCTTCTTCCATGTGCCTAAGTTGGACTTCCTAACGGTATTGTGGTCTCAGTGTAGTTGGACTTTGTTATAGTTTAGATCTAAAATATCCCCCAAAAGCCCATGTGTTCAAGTCTTGCTATCCCATGCAGCATTGTCCAAAGGTGGGTCTTTTGGGAAGTGATTGATTCATGAAGGCTCTGATCTCATCAATGGATTAATTCACTGACAGCTGAATGGATTACTAGGCAGTAGTGGATAGTACAGGCAGGTTGGACATGGTTGGAAGAAGCAGATAATGGGGAGAGTGGCGTTGCCCTTGGGGACTATATCTTGTCCTGGACCTCTTCCCTTACCCCTGCTTTCTGGCTGACATGAGCTGAGAAGCTTTCCTCTGCCATGCCCTTCCATCGTGATGTTCTTCCTTGCTGAAGCCAAAAGCAATGGAGCTGAAACCTCTGAATCCATGAGCCAAAATAATTCTTTCTCCTTGTGCAGTAATTGGGTCACAGTGATGAAAGCTAACTTCTTGCCTGGCTACTGGCTTCCACCAAAATGAGCCTTCTAAGAGACCAAGGTGGAAGCTGCAAGGCTACTTATGGCTTAGTGTTGAAAGTCATTCAGTGCCATTTCAACTGTATATTGTTGATCAAAAGCAAGTCAAGATAACTGAGATTCAAGGGGAAGGAACTACATATAGGCACAAGTACTTGGAGATGTGTGGAGGTCATGTATGTGTATAATTTGTTTGAATTGACATTTATTTCAGGAAATATTTTCCACTGTTCATTGGCTATTTGTAAATTATGAAATTAATTCTCCAGTTGCCATACATGCTTCTTATTTACTGCAGGAAAATCCTGAAGAAGGGAGAGCCAGTATTTACAAATCAGTGATCATCAATACGTCTAAGGAGATGATGTGCTTCAGTGACTACCCCATCCCAGATCATTATCCTAACTTCATGCACAATTCCCAGATCCTGGAGTATTTCAGGATGTATGCCAAAGACTTCAACCTTTTAAAGTATATCCAGTTCAAGGTAGGCAGTTTTGTGGGTGTCTTTGTATTTGAAGTTGTTCATCAAGTAAATGAATAGCGTGGCTTGATTAACCAATTCTTCTGTGTAAATATTAGCTCGATATGCTCAAGTACAAAGACTCCCCTCTTTGTTTTCTCTCTCTAAAGTACCCATAGAAAGGTCTCTCATGTATTTTGGCTGCAGATACAGAAAGATACCTGCCAGAGTATTTTCATTGCCATTTCCCATTCCCTGCGTATAATAAAGGAGAGGAGGGGAATGAGTAAGTATGGGAACTTTAAAACCTTCTGGTCCCACAACTTGTCCAGTATTGCTTAATTCTTTTATACTTTCTGAAGTACTTTTCAATATATTATTTTATGTGATCACCACAAGGACCTGGTGAAGTACTTAGTGACTGGGATGTTACTGAGGAAGCAAAAAGTTAAATCTGGTGGAGAGAGTAGAACATTGAATTGGGAAACAAAACCCTGAATTCTGACCCTTGTTCTTACCACTAATTAATTTGTGAACTAAGACAAGTAAGTTTCTCAACTTGAATTTATCTTAATTTTCTTTTTTGTAAAAGAAGATGATTGTACTATATGACTTTTGATTCCTTCCTTCTCTAAAATCTGCCTTAATTTTCCCATAGTTTATAATCATGGCCATATTATAGCACCTGGCATAAAACCCAAACCTTTCACCTTTTTCTGTTTAGCAACAACAATAAAATGGTAACTTCTGGTGACAATTTCCAAAGCCAGTCATTTACAGCCTAGTGATACATCTCTTCACTTGTTTCAGTGACACTTCTTGAACAAGTTTGTTAGTTCTGAGCAGTGATGATGCAAAGACAAAAAAACCATAAGTAACAACAGTCTAAGTATGCAGAAAAATGAAGAAAATTATTGTCATACTTAAAAGTAATAAACCAAGTGTTAAGTGTGATAGAGATCAAGACATTGCAGCTCAGAAGAGGGATGTTTAACCCATCAGGGCAGAGGAATCAAGTTCCAGGAAAGATTTTTAGAGAAGACAATGTCCAAGCTGAGTCTTCAGTAGGAATGTGTCTGCCCAACGAAGAAGGAATAAAAGGGTGATCCAAGTAGAAGCACCAGCTTTTGTAAAAACACATGACAGGAACTATACATAGTACAGGATGGTTAAGGCATAGACAGTGTCTCTATTAGTCAACCAAGATGTTATACCCAAGGCCCTAGAAGCACATTGGAATACATTCTTGCTGTTTCATTAGACTGGACAGAGTAACCCTTATTTATTGCTTTTGAAAAGCTAAAAAGTATACCACTGACTACCCTATCTCACAGCCTCTTTCTTTTTTTTTTTAAAGATGAACACAATATCTTTGTTTTATTTTATCTTTATGTGGTGCTAAGGATCAAACCCAGTGCCTCTCACGTGTGAGGCAAGCGCTGTACCACTGAGCCACAATCCCAGCCCCAGCCTCTTTCCTTATAGTTACTCGTAAAGTAGACATATGTAGAAGGCAAAGAGAAATTCCTTTACAAAAAATAAGAGCCACTGAGATATTTTCCTGCTCTAACAGGAAAGGGAGGCTCATAGTCACATGTTTAAGGCTAGCCAAAGAGAACAGGACTTGGGAGTAAGAAGACATCAGAGTTTGGGGATGTCTGGGGTTACTGGAGGTATAGGTGTTTAGTGCACAGAGTGTCACAGAAGTACAGGAGAAAGCCAGGCTTTATTCAGTTGCTAAAATGCCTCAAGGCATAAACTGCCAAGAGTCCTAGCAATTTCTACTTTTCTAGAAGCAGAAGTTATCCTGTCAACTCTGTTTTACTTTATCTGCCTTATAGTTTTCTCACTCAGACCACAGCCCCAAACAAAATTGTTCTTTATGGAGTATGAAAATCAAATATTCTTTCAAGGACCCCAATGATGTGATGGTGCCTGTGGTATCAGCCTTTTTTGTAACATTTTACAGGAAAAGTCATGTCAGGGAAGATGTCCATGGTACAGGCTATGGTTACAGTCTCTGTGTATGTCACTTTTCTTTCAGACCACTGTGTGCAGTGTGAAGAAGCGGCCTGATTTCTCTACTTCAGGCCAATGGGAGGTGGTCACTGAGTGTGAAGGAAAAAAGGAGGTTAATGTCTTTGATGGAGTCATGGTTTGCACTGGCCATCACACTAATGCTCACTTACCTCTGGAAAGCTTTCCAGGTAAGTGACCTGCCAGGAAGGAGACTGACCTTTGAATCATGCCTGTGACCTCGAGGAATAGAAGGGTTGTAGTCTGAGTGATTTTTACCTTGGGGTGAAGTAAGACTTACCCTAATTATGCATGTTCCCTTGAAGATAGAATACTTTGTATTATTGCCATTTGCAGAATAGACTTCATGGTAATTTTAGAGTTTAGAGGTCTGTGAACAATCTTGCCACCACATAATGACATTTCAGTCAAGGCTGGAGTACATATAGAATGGTGATCTCATAAGATTATAATGGGACTGAACAATTCCTGTTGCTAAGTAGTATCATAAGTATTATAACATAGTAGTGATACTGGTGTACAATACTTTCTGTGCTGTCAGTTGTATAAAATTATAGCCCATACAATTATGTATGTGGTACATAATACTTAATAATAAATCACTATGTTACTGGTTTGCGTATTCACTGTACTATACATTTATTTTAGAGTATACTCTTTCTACTTATAGAAAAGTTTACTGTAAAATAGTCTGCTATGTTACACCAGCAATAGCCTCACATGTCTCATATTTATTGTGGATCTTGACTGCATTAAGAGGCCATATCGAGTGACTAGCCTACACAATCTAGGCTTGTGTAAGTACTTCTGTGATGTTTTCACAATGATGAAACCAACTTACAGTAAATTTTTCAGAATGTATGTATTCCTGACAAGTGGCACATGATTGTATTTAGTTTCACAATGACTGGTTTTCTTAAGGATCAAAAAAGAAGACTGTGGAGCTCTTACTCAGTATTGGTTCAGATGTGGAATTTTTCAATAATTGAGGAAACAAACAAATATTGAGTTTCTAAGGCTTAAATGAAAGCTTGAATAATTTAGCCCTGAACTTTTGGCCCTGAACTTTCTTTTTTTTAAAAAACGCACTTTATGTATATCCTAGAGTATACAAAAACTTATATACTGTAATTGAAATGGGAGTATGTATTTAAAGGAATGAAAAGACAAAAGAGAATGGCAGTTTTCTGAGGCAGTTTGGATTTGTGAGTCTGCAAATCCAAAATCAAACTACTTATGATAAAGGAATCACAAGTTACTATTCCAGAGCTATGGAAGAAAAAAAATAAGCAAAACTATTCAGAAAGACAAGAGCAGCTGAATAAAGGAGAACATGTGGAGAATATGTGCTTCAACTTTAAATTCTACTGAAGAATGATTTTAAAAATTATATCTGTCACATAAATTATCATCCAATAATTATTTGCTGTTCTCTTAAAGGAATTGAGAAGTTCAAAGGACAGTACTTCCACAGTCGAGACTATAAAAACCCAGAGGCATTTGCTGGAAAAAGAGTCATTATAATTGGTATTGGGAATTCTGGAGGGGATCTGGCTGTAGAGATTAGCCACACAGCCAAGCAGGTTTGAATCATCTACTTTGCTTCATCCTATCTTCAGTCTCATCAGGGAGGTAGACCCAACAGAGTGTGAATGGCTGCACACTGCCCATCAGTGCCAGTGGCAAACGTAGGACTTGGTTCATTGCCTCAGTTGGCATTATGATTGATGCTAATGGAGGGGCCTGGTTACTGGTTAGAGTTCCAGTATTCATTTGGCTTCATACTAAGGAATAAGTTCACTACTTCAGGCTGCACTCAGAATCCCTGTTAGCCTCTCCCTGGCTTTGATGAAGACCAAGTATTTGCTGGAAAAGGTTGTGAGGATACAATATTGAGAGTGTGGATAGTCCGTTGGCCAGAAAAAATGTCATGTTCTCATATATACATTGTGGAAAGCACGTTGTGGTTATTGAAAACTTTTCATTAACAGGATGGTGGGTAAATTTCCTTTTTACCCCCTAGATGGGAAAAAAGAAGCAATCTAATCTTTCCAAAAACAATGTGGATATCAGCATAGTGTCCGGGGGCTGGGGTTGTGGCTCAGTAGTAGAGTGCTTACCTAGCATGTGTGAGGCACTGGGTTCAATTCCCAGCACCACATAAAAATAAATAAATAAAGATATTGAGTTCCGTCTACAGCTTAAAATATTTAAAAAAAAAAAAAAAAAAGCTGGGCGTGGTAGCTCACGCTTGTAATCCCAGCACTTTGGGAGGCTGAAATAGGAGAATTGCAAGTTCAAAGCCAACCTCAGCAATGGCGAGATGCTAAGCAACTCAGGAAACATTGTCTCTACATAAGACACAAAATAGGGCTGGGGATAGGGCTCAGTGGTTGAGTGTCCCTGAGTTCAATCCCTAGTACCAAAAAAAAAAAAAAAAAGTGTCCAGATAGTAGCATATGTGAACAGCTTGTGCCAGCCTTTGCATACAGTTAGGTAGCACAGAATAACAGTCACTCCAAAGCAACTTCTATCTCCTTGGTTGTTTTGTTTGTTTTGGTTTCTGTATCATAGATTTTAAACTTTGAAGAAAGTATCTTCATTATAAACTCCTAGAAAAAGGCATGTCATTATTACATTTTTTGTCTTCATTGAATCATAACTTTATTAGCAACAGGTAAATGCCTGGTTGTTCTTCAGTAACATAAATTATGCTGCACTTCTCTATAAATATGCTTCAAATTATTTTTTAAAACAGAAGCTTAATGACACAATTTTGTTAAACGACCCTTACTCAGCAACTTTGTTCCAATAACTTCTCAGTACCGTTTTCATCTATCAATATATAAGTGATCTCTTATGTTATTCCATGAATTGATTCCACAAACATTTATTAGGAAGTAATTATATAAATAAGAAGCAGTAAGAAACACATCTGGTTGTTATGGTAGAAAGATGTACAATGTAGATAGTAGGAATCCAGGCAAAAGTCTTCTTTCATATCTTGGCTTGTCAAGTGGTCATTTCTAAGGGAGCTGGACCTTAACTGCACTGTGGAATTAAAATTTCCCAGGAACAAAATATTCAGAGTGTGGAGATAAGGTAGCCATGTTTGTAAGAAAGCCCTGGGAAAGCACAGCAAAATTACATCTGCATAGCAGGGGCAATGCCATCACAGCACTAATGCAAGCTGAAGAAATTTAATTGCTGAGTTCTAGCTTTTTGATTTACATATTAAATTATATTTAAGAGAAGTTATTTGTAAATCAAAATTTTTAAGTGGATCTATACATTTCAGTGCATAAGGAAATTCTGGTATAATCCTTTCGGTATACTGATTTTGTGAAAGCATCCTTTTCTCATCAGGTTAATTTCATACAAGATTATATTGATTTGACAATTTTCCTTATGTTTTTCTTATAAACCTTATTTATAAATATGTTGTTTGCTTAAAACAAGGTATTGATGGAAAAGCTAAAATAAGTATGCCAGCCACTAAGCATTTATTCAGTGTTTACTGTATGCCACACTTTTTATAAAAATTCTCACAGCAGTCTTGTGATGTATGTATTGTTGTCACTATTCAATAAATAGAGAACCTTTTCCTTTCCCTAAATCATTTGAATCCCAAGACCATGCAGGCTCTTTCAACTGTGACCTGTAAAACCACTTAAATATGATAGTGCTTAAAGTTACTCTCTGTGAGGATATATGTGTGAAGTAAAGAATTATACCTTTGTAAACAGGCATCTTTTATGTGAAAGCTTACACAAAGACTATGAAACAACATACTTACCTACCTTACCAGTCCAGAAACCTCCTCCAGGGGTTGTGCAAAGTTAAAAATGACCTGATGCTTCATCCAGGTAATTGAATATCAACCTTAATTCATTCTGAACATGTACTTCTAGCCAGGAAAGAACAAAGAAGTATTGAACAATTTCCTGTAGTTCTACTAGCAATCTTAATTTTTTCCCGTTCAATAATCAATCTTCTTAAGCACAAGATTTAGAGTCGATCAGATGTGGGTTGAAAAGCTAGTTTCCTCTTAATAGCTGTATGATCTCTGGCAAATCTTTTATCTTCTCAAGGTCCCTCACCCATAAAATGAGGATATAGTGGCTTCAAGGGATTGTGTTAACATTGTAAAACGGTCAGCCAGTGTCTCATGCCTGTAATTTCAGCTAGTCAGAAGGCTAAGGCAGGAGGTTTGCAAATTTAAGGCTAAAAATAATAATAATAATAATAATGATAATAAAGGGCTAAGGACGTAGCTCAGTGGTAGTGCCTTTGCCAAACATGCATTCGGCCCTGGGTTTGATCCCTAGTACCTCAAAAAAGAAAAATAAAATACAAAGGACTTAGTATAGGAAATTATAGGTCACAAGTCTCAGTAAATTTTGAAAGAGTAATGATGATGTGCTGGGGAGACTAAGAGATGTGCAGGCTATTCCTCCCACTATGGAGAAAACACAATTGGAAACAATTGGAGAGACAGATTAAGAGCATAGAAAGTTTCACATCTTAGCCAGCGCAGTGGCCCATACCTGTAATCCCAGCACTTTGGGAGGCTGAGACAGGAGAATCGCAAGTTCAAAGCCAGCCTCAGCAGTGGTGAGGCGCTAAGAACTCAGTGAGACCCTGTCTCTAAATAAAATAGGACTGAGGATGTGGCTCAGTAGTCGAGTACCCTTTTATTTTTATTTTTTAGTTGTTGATGGACACAGTGTCTTTATTTTATTGCTTTGTATGTGGTGCTGAGGATCAAACTTAGGGCCTCACGCATGCGAGGCAAGCGCTCTACCGCTGAGCTACAATCCCAGCCCTGGTCGAGTACCCTTGAGTTCAATCCTTGTTACCAAAAGAAAAAAAAAGTTTCACATCTTATAAATGACATAAATAATAATAGTTTTAGCCAGGCGCAGTGACTCAAGCCTGTAATCCCAGCACTTAGGGAGGCTGAGACAGTAGAATCGCGAGTTCAAAGCCAGCCTCAGCAACGGCAAGGTGTTAAGCAACTCAGTGAGACCCTGTCTCTACATAAAACATAAAATAGGGCTGGGAATGTGGCTCAGTGGTTGAGTACCCCTGAGTTCAATCCCCAGTACCAAAAAATAAATAAATAAGTAAAAGTTCTTAATAATGCAAACAATGTCAATGATAAAAAAAACTGGGGATTTTGGATTAAATGATCTCCAGTTGGTTTTAGTTTTACCATGACATGATTTTTTTTTTTTCTTTTTGGTACCAGGGATTGAACCCAGGGGCACTTAACCACTGAGCCACCACCCCAGCCCCCCCCCCTTTTTTTAAGTAATTTTTAGTTTTAGATGGACACAATTTATTTTTTTATGTGGTGCTGAGGATCGAACCCAGTGCCTCACGCATGCAAGGCAAGCGCTCTACCACTGAGCCACAATATCAGCCCCCCAGCCCCTTTTTATATTTTATTTAGAAACAGGGTCTCACTGAGTTGCTTAGGTCCTCGCTAAGTCGCTGAAGCTGGCTTTGAAGTCACAATTCTCCAGCCTCAGCCTCCCGAGCCACTGGGATTACAGGCATGCGCCACCGCACCTGGTCTATTCCATGATTTTTAATGAGTCCTATAAGTGGTAAGTGGTAGCAAAGTTCAGAAGATGGAGAGAGAATTATCAGCCTGAAAAGTCAGTGATATTCTCATGGAGGATGCAGATTTGATCTGGATCTTAAAAATGAATGGACTGGGGCTGGGGTTATGGCTTAGTGGTAGAACGCTTGCCTAGCATGTGTGAGGCACTGGGTTCAATTCTCAGCACCACATATAAATAAATGAATAAAATGAAGGTCCATCGGCAACAACAAAAAAAGAACTATAAAAAATGGAGGGCTAGGGTTGTGGCTCAGTGGTAGAACACTTGCCTTGCATGTGTGAGGCACTGGGTTCGATCCTCAGCACCACATAAAAAAATAATAATGATAAATAAAATAAAAGGCATTATGTTAAAAAAATGAATGGACTGAGGAGGATTAAAAAGAGGAGGATTTTTCAGGGACATTGGCTTTAAACAGAAATGTAGTGGTGGATCACAGCAAGACATATTCTTGGACAGTGTTTGGAAAGGAAAATGGCAGGAAAATTTTAAAACGGTTGTACAGAACTAAAATGCCAGACTAGTGAATTTGAACTTAATCTTGAAGAAAGTGGGAGTGCTTTCAGATTGTGAGCCAGAATGACAAAAGTAAATAATATTTCCCATATCTTAGGTATTCCTCAGCACCAGGAGAGGGGCTTGGATTCTGAATCGTGTGGGAGACCATGGATATCCTTTTGATGTGCTACACTTTTCTCGACTTAAACGTCTTATATCAAAGATATGTGGTCAAGCATTAACAAATACATATTTGGAAATACGTATGAATCAAAGATTTGATCATGAAATGTTTGGCCTGAAGCCTAAACACAGGTATGTTCTCAACAAGTTTGCTATATTTGCTTTTTTTTAGTTGTAGATGGACACAATGCCTTTATTTTGTTTGTTTTTTTTATTTTTATTTTTTAAAATTTTTTTGTAGATGGACACAATGCCTTTATTTTGTTTGTTTATTTTTTATTTTTATTTTTTAAAATTTTTTTGTAGATGGACACAATGTCTTTATTTTATTGCTCTGTATGTGGTGCTGAGGATCGAACCCAGGGCCTCACGCATGCTAGGCAAGCGCTCTACCACTGAGCTACAACCCCAGTCCCGCTATATTTGCTTTTTCTCCCTTCCATCTTGGAAGATAGATCTAAACAATATGTAGCATACATATATACTTAAGTACATATTTTTTTCTGAAAGTAAGTCAAAATCATTAATATACACCTAAGAAAAAGGGCATTCCAAAAAATAAAAAAGAAATAAAAAAGAAAAGGGCATTCCCCTACATACATACATAATATAATTATCACATTTGGGAAATTTAACATTGATAAAAAACATTTTCTGAAATGTTGGCATATTCAAATTTCTACTGATGTCCCAATAATATTCTTTTCTTTTCTTTTGGTACTGGGGATTGAACCCAGGGTCACTTTACCACTGAGTTACATCTCCAGCCCTTTTTATTTTTTATTTTGAGACAGGGTCTCACTAAGTTGCTTAGGGCCTTCCTGAATTGCTGAGGCTGGCCTAAATTTGAAATCCTCCTATCTCAGCCTCCCAAGTTGCTGGGATTACAGGCATACATCACTGCACCTAACCCAATAATCTGTATAATAAGCTTTTCTTTTTCTATTCCAAATCCAGGACCCTAAAATATGTTAATCACATCATTTCATTTAGTTGTCATTTCTTTCTTAATCTGAAATAATTCTCTATTCTCTTTTCTTTCTTTTCTTTATTTTTTATTTTTGCATACTAGGGATTGAACCCAGGAGTGCTTTACTACTGAGCTACATCCCCAATCCTTTTAATTTTTTTTTTTGGAGACAGTAAATTGCTGAGGCTGGCCTCCAACTTGTGATCCTCTTGCCTTAGCCTCCCAAGTCACTAGGATTATAGGAATGCACCACCATGCCTGGCCATTCTTTTTTTTTTTTAAATATGGACTTTTATTCTCCTCCTCCTAATTCTCCTCCTCCTCCTCTCCTCTTCCTACTTCCTCCTCTTCCTTGTTCTTTTCTCCTTCTTCCTTCTTCTTTTCCTTCCTCCCTCTTCTTTCTTCTTCTTTCCAAGGCATGGTTTTATAGAATATCTCTATATTTTGAGTTGCATTATATCTTTGGCATGTATACTACATAAGTGATATTATCTTCTTGATGAATCACATCAGGACCCACATGATGTCAGTTAATTCCATATTAATGAGCTAAATTTGATCGTCTGTAAAAAAAAGTGGCATCTACCAGGTTTCTCCAGTACAAAGATATTTTTCCCCTTGAAATTAATTAGTGTGATGGTACTTGGACACTGTGTTCCCCAACAACTTTTCATTCAATTATTTAAGCATAAATATCCTTTGTAGTTGCAAAACAAATTGAGGTTTTATTGAATAATAAGAGCTAAGCAAATAGGGTCAGCATGTAGCATTTTAATTAATAATATCTTAGAATAGCAAAAAGCATATTATACACTGAGACCTGCACATAGTCTGGTATACGTAGACTATATGGCAAAGGTAGAAGAGTAGCTGAGTACATTTCTAGGTCTGTCAGGCATGAAACCTTTTGTATGCTCTGCTAAATAAAAAGTTTGGGGGTTTGGGGATTTAGCTCAGACGCAGAGAACTTGCCTAGAACACCTAGGCCCTGAGTTTAGTCCTTGGCTCTGGGTGTGGAAAAATGAGGAAAAAAGTTCGGGATGAAGAACAGCAAATCCATTCAAGTGAGTGACATAATAATAAATCTATAATAAATCTATTTTAGAATTACCAGGCATGTGTCACTGACTCAATAATATTCTTTATAGTTTTTTTTTCTTTTCTAAATCAAGGATCCTAAAATCATGTTTATTTGCCTTTCTATTCCAAGGCAAATTGTATAGAAGGAGATGGGAAGGGAGCCCTAAAGACAACTGTAATAGTTCAGGTGAGACAGCGAGTAAACAAAACTATTCTACATATTCTTCTTTTGGAGGGGAGAAAGACCATAGGCTTGGTGAGCAGATATGAGACAGTTTTGTGGCTTGGGCAACTATGTAGATGGTGGTACTACTAGTGAAAAGGAATAGGTTTAGAGAGAAGGATGAAATCATGAGGTTGGAATGCAGAACAGAATCTTCCTAAAGGTTAGAATCAAAGCAAATTAAATTCAACAAATCAGGTATAGTTGTAAAACATATAATATTCTTGAGGTTAGGCCAGGAAGATGATGGGATGAGGATTCACAGAGCCTAATGACTTAAAATTCAGGAATTAAGACTTTTAAAACTGAATTAAGACTTTTTTTAAAGACCCAAGATACTGGAAACTTGACTTATTTATTTTGATACCCTTATTCCATGCTGTCTCTACAAAACACTACTTAATAGGTCCAAAGTAGCCCAAGAAAGTTTATAGAAAACTATTTTGATAGAAATTCTAAAATCCAGGGTTGGGATTGTAGCTCAGTAGTGGAGTGTTTGCTTTGCATGCATGGGTTCGATCCTCAGCACCACATAAAAATAAATGGATAAAATAAAGATATTTGTGTCCATCTACAACTAAAAAAATATTTTTTTTTGGTACCGGGGATTGAACTCAGGGGTACTCGACCAATGAGCCACATCCCAGCCCTACTTTGTGTTTTATTTAGAGACAGAGTCTCACAGAGTTGCTTAGTGCCTCGCCGTTGCTGAGGCTGGCTTTGAACTTGCAATTCTCCTGTCTCAGCCTCCCAAAGTGCTAGGATTACAGGCATGTGCCACCACACCCAGCTTAAAATTTTTTTTTTAAAAAAAGAAAGAAATTCTAAAATCCTGGGCTGTATAACATTGGTCAAGTCACATAACTTCTCTAGACCTATTTCTTCATCTATACCACCTGGACAATGACACCTATCCCTACCTCCTTCATAGAGTTTGTGTGACTGTCAAATAAGTTAATGCATGGAAATGTAATTTAATCTCTAAATTGCTATACATTTGTCATTTATTACACAGTTTGGAAAATGAAAGTCTAAGTCTACCTCTTGGGCCTTTGGATTTAGAAATGGAACTGGACAGAATATTATTAGTCAAGTTCTGACAGACGTACTGATATGTGGACAGAAACTATTGGCCTATGGCCTTATGACACCACAGAGCATTACTATTACTTGAGAAACCACATCTTCTTCCTTAAGTTCTCCAATATCTTCCCCTTTCAGTGACTCCCAGGGTTCAGCTTTTGCCCTGAAAAGCTGATATAAAGTAAAACTTGTAAAGTAGAACTTGTCCAAATTTCATGAATAAACTGAGGGGAAACCATTGACATATTGTTTAACTACCTCCACCAAAGCAAAAATTTACTTATGATTTATTTCTCTTTCCCCTTCTTTCCCTCTCTCTTAATCACTCTCATTTCTCCTTCTCTTCATCTTTATTGCCACTCATAGAGCTCTGAGCCAGCATCCAACAGTAAATGATGATCTGCCAAATCGTATAATTTCTGGCTTGGTGAAAGTGAAAGGAAATGTGAAGGAATTCACAGAGACAGCTGCCATATTTGAGGATGGCTCCAGAGAGGATGACATTGATGTTGTTATCTTCGCCACAGGCTATAGCTTTGCCTTTCCTTTTCTTGAAGATTCTGTCAAAGTGGTCAAAAATAAGATATCTCTATACAAAAAGGTCTTCCCTCCCAACCTAGAAAAGCCAACTCTTGCAATCATAGGCTTGATTCAGCCCTTAGGAGCCATTATGCCCATTGCAGAGCTCCAAGGACGCTGGGCCACTCAAATATTTAAAGGTAAGTGACTATACAAATTCACTCCTTAATTACTTGATGTTTAATTATGTTTATGTATTTGCTTTTAAATAGCCATATGTATGACTGAAATCTTGAGGGTTGCATAATATCTGGCACAAAGTTAGTACTAGAAAATTTATTTTTAAGTGAATCTAAAGTAGTAATTTATAAACAGACATATCTTAGAATTACCTGAGATATTTTCCCAATTTAGGCATGTTTTGATCTCATTCCTGGTGATTCTTATTTAATAAATCTGGGTGGGGCAAAGCACAAGATTTTTGACGATATTGTCCCCCAGATGATTCCAGTGTACTACAGATTAGAATCCACTCATCTAAATTTTAGACAACTGGTATATATTTGTGAAGTAAAAGAATTCCATCTTTCATTACAGAGACTGTCAAATATAGAAATGGTGTGACTTAATTTCCGACAACAAGTAACACCTGGTAGGAGACAAGTCCAGAATGTAGAATATTCAACTTTCAAATCCTCTCACACATACACACCTCTGCTTTATGTTCCCTCTTTCAGTTTTGGCTAGGAGTATGTGAGAAAAAAACCTTTGAGGTTTGGGATAGTAGGTTCAATATGAGTCAGCTGATGATAAGGCTCCCAAAAGGCTTAATTAAATCTAGTATCATCCTAGAACTAATTGTTCTCTAAACTGTTCACACTACCACCTCATGACATTGTGAAAGTGAAACTGGAATTCACTGAATAAGGAGAGAGATAAGAATGGTGTAAGCAATGTGAAAACATATAATTTGAAATACAAGTGAAGTTGCTGGAGAAGTTGAGGCTAAAGAAGTTAGTATCTGGGAGAGATCTGATATTTGAAGGGATACTCATGGGACAAGAATTAGACTTACTAAGTAGAGCAAAGAGTCAAACTAGAAAAAAGGAGTGAAATCTTGAGGGTTGCATAATATCAGCTTAACATTAAAAAAAAAAGACAAGACCTTTTCTTTTTTCTTTTTTTATTTTTTCGGTCAGTATAAAGGTTGTTTTTTTTTTTTTTATTTGTTGTTTTCAGATATACATGACAGTAGAGTGCATTTTGACATATTACACATACATGGAATGCAACCCATTCCAATTTGGATCCCATTCTTGTGGTTGAACATGATGTAGAATTATACTGGTCATGTATTCATATATAAGCATAGGAAAGTTATGTCTAATTCATTCTACTGTCTTTCCTATTCTCATCCCTCCTCCCTTCCCTTAATTCTACTTTGTCTAATCCAGTGAACTTCTATACTTTCCTCCCTGTACTCCCTTGTTATGGGTTAGCATCCACATATCAGAGAGTACTTCAGCATTTTCTTTCTTGGGACAGGTTTATTTCACTTAGCATGATATTCTCCAGTCCATCCATTTAATGGCAAATGCCATAATTTCATTCTTCTTTATGGCTAATATTCCATTGTATATATATACCACATTTTCTTTATCCATTCATCTGTTGAAGAGCACCTAGGTTGGTTCCATAGCTTTGCAAATGGAGCTGCTGTAAACATTGATGTGGCTGCATCACTGTAGTGTGCTGATTTTAAGTCCTTTGGGTATAAGCCTAGGAGTGAGATGACTGGGTCAAATGGTGGTTCCATTTCAAGTTCTCTAAGGAATATCCATACTGGTTTCCAGAGTGGTTGCACCAGTTTGCAGTCCCACCAGCAATGTGAGTGTACATTTCCCCCCACATCCTTGCCAACATTTATTGTTACTTGTATTCTTGATAACTGTCATTCTGACTGGAGTGAGATGAACTCTCAGTGTAGTTTTAATTTGCATTTCTCTAATTGCTAGAGATGTTGAACATTTTTTCATATACTTTTTGACCATTTGCATTTCTTCTTCTGTGAATTGCCTGTGTAGTTCCTTTGCCCATTTATTGATTGGGTTATTTTGGCGGGGCAGGGGAAGCTGTTAAGTTTTTTGAGTTCTTTGTAAATCCTGGAGATTAATCCTCTGTCTGAGGTGCAGATGGTAAAGATTTTCTACCATTCTGTAGGCTCCTTGTTCACATTCTTGATTGTTTCCTTTGCTGTGAAGAGGCTTTTTAGTTTTAATACCATCCCATTTATTGATTCTTGATTTTATTTCTTGTGCTTTAGGAATCTTATTGAGGAAGTCAGTTTCTGAGATGACATAGGGAGAGTGAGCCTACTTTTTCTTCTAGTAGGCTCAGAGTTTCTAGTCTAATGCCTAGGTCAACAAGAACTTTTCTTATGAACCAAGTGCCATTTCAGGGTGGATTGGGCTGCCTCTGAAATTGTGAGGAATCCAAACATAATAGGAAAACAATGTCACATGGTTAGATGGCCATTTGAACAGAGGTTAATGGAGGAGAGTTAAGTCTCCGAACAGAGAGAAACCAGATGACTTTGAAGTTTCTTTCTACAGAAGAAATTATTTGATCTTATAATTATTATAATAAAATTTGCTGTCATTACTAGTGTTTAAACTATTCAGTGTTTTTGTTGGAATTATAGCTTACTGTTTACTGGTGAAGATCTTCATGGTAGCTGAGGGACAAAATGCAATGGTAACATAGTTGACAGGTAAAAAACATCTTTCCAAATGTTTGCCATTTCTTAATTCCTTACAGTCTATGCAGTAGGTTATGCACTATTTGAGAGCACTGGACCAACAATCAAATACAAATAACCCATGAGGCTGGCTTAATTCTAGTCATATTAAATGGATATTTTAATTAGGTCAATTAAGTAAGGGGAAGAAGTTTCATTAAAATAGGCCAGAGTATCTTAGTATACTTGAAGTAACTGGAACTCTTATTCCAGGCCCAAGTGACTTGCTAAGAGGAATTGGGAACATGAGTATTTGGAAGAATCTGCATTATGAGTATGAGAATAGGTGGTCTGAAGGAAAATGTAAAAAAAATCTCAGCTTCTCATGGTAGCAGAAGCCTAGCACACATTCTTCCAACTTTTGCAAAGATGAAATCTTCGGAAGAACCACTGTGACTTTATTAAACTTTCAACAGGAATCCTGAGTGTTTTACTCTAGCCATGGCTTACCTATCTGCCAAATTCTTATCTTTCTCATCCCTGCATCTGTCTTCACTGTGCCAATTTCAAACCTTTCAGATAAGCTAGTTTCTCCTAGTCTTTCATGCCTACTCAACTCAGCCTATCTTCTTCTTTGGTCTGTCCTCCCCCTACCAAGTCCCATTTCCTTCTTTCTTTGTTCTCTGGAATTATTGCCCTCTTGTCAAGGAAAATATTCCACCCTTTTCTAGAATATTGAATCCGCATCCTTGCCATGGATGAAATCAAGTTTCTTTGCTCTTTGCCTGTTTTGCAGGTCTCCCAAGGATTCTTTCATTCAGCAACTTGTGTTCCTTGAAAACCGTATCAAGTTATTTTTTGTATCACAAGAAGGTATTGTCATAGGATGACGTTCAGGCTCTGCCACAGATTGGTATAACCTGCTTTTTCAGGTCCATCTTTCACTAGTCTTTACCATACATCCAGTCTTCTAGAAGCACTGGATGACTTACTCACTAAGCAGCAAATATAGCACATACCCTGTACTCACAGTTTTTGTTTCAGATGTCCTCTCAGTATGCCCTCCTTTTACTTCCTATTTATGCAGGACAAACCTATGCATATGTCATCCCTCCTTCATTAGTATATTGAAAGCTCTTTAAATAAAATGATCATGTTTATTTGCCTTTCTATTCCAAGGCTCACCAATGCCTAGCACATAGGAGGTATCTAATGAATACAGTATGGCCTTCAAGCAAATGAAGTTCTGAATTCTATAGGAGAAACTTCTTAAGAGCTCAGCTTATCAACTACCTTGGCCAATTTCTAGTCATGTTAAAAGGCTGGACTGGTCCAGAAGGCCCAAATGGCGGCCATCTCTCTTTTCTCTTGTAACATTATACCAAAATGTGTAGGGGGGCAAGTCAGGATTACAGAAAGTCAGGATTACACAAATACAACATGCCTTACTCCTGAGAGTAGACTGAAAGGCCCATCAACATAGAGCTTAATTTAGCCTCTCTTTGTTCCCACATTGTCTTGGGACCCTTGGAAAATAAACTTCAATTCCTCACTGTTCTTCAACAAGATTGTTCAGCTAACATTTACTGATCTCCTAGCATGTATGATCTCCTAGGTGCTGGAGATGCAAACATGACCAAACAGAAAATCCCTATTTTTATGGAACTCAGAGTCATAGAAGGAGGACAGATAAGTAAAGAGACATTTAATGTGTTCATTCACTCCACAGATATTTACTGCATCCTAAACAGATGCTCTATAGCAATGTAGAGGAACAGGGATTCCTCTACATTGTACTATGGGAACAGCAATGTACTATGGGAACAGGGGGCAACAAGTACCCAATGCTCCTATGGCTATATACTAAAAGAAAAAGGAAATTATTGACATAAGAGTGAGAAAATCACCGATATTTATGTAAAGTTAGGTGAAAATGACAGTAAATTGAGTTCTGGTATTACAAGTAATTGAGAATGTTGGGAAATAATGTTAGAGGAATTAAGGAAAATGAAGCTAAGGGTATTCATAGAGGTGATATCAAGAAAGTTCTTGGCTGCCAAGTGAGAAGTTCGTATTTATGTAGGCAACAGAGAACCACTGAAGGATTTTAACTGGGAGAAGGGAACTCAAATCAGATTTGCAATTTAGAATATGTGTTAGAGGGAGTAAAATGGGAAGTAGGTCAGTCCAAGTGAAAACCTCCTGAGGCCTTTAAACCAAGGAAATGGCAATCTAAATGAATGGGAGACAAACTTGAATGAAACTTCACAGGTACCTTTAAAAAGATTTGATGACAGAATCCATGTTGGGGATAAGAGAGAAAAGAATCTGCCCAGGTGCTGTGGCCATTAATGTAAACTAGGAATATAAAAGGGTGGGGAGCAAGATTTGCAGGAGGGAGATAAGAAATATGATACAATATGTGTCTAAACTAGGTAATACTGAAAGTTAATGAATTCAAAGAGAACTGCATCACAGAATGTTGTAAATATCTCTATCTGTCCATCAAATATTAACAGATTTTTGTTATTGTTGTTTATGAACTGACTGCCTCTCACCACCGAGAAATAGACTTCCACTGCCTCCTCCTCCTCCATAAAGTTTCTAGCTAATAAATGTAAACTTGTGGCTGTACCCTATAAGAAGCAAATGGAAATCAGCTTTCAAAATTTATTTCTTGAGCATCCTAAAAGACCTGTGATTAATTTCAAAGGAAATATTCCCATGCTTCCTTATTGATTTATAAGTCATAAGTCCCATAGCTAAAGTGAGAAAACACATGAAAAAACACAGTAGACTCTGAATGTTGACTTTCTGATTTCTGTGTTTCAGGAGGAGTATATCAGGATAGTTACTGGAGTGTGCCCAGAAAAGGGCAACCAGAATGGTAGAGAACATGAAACCTGTTGTATGAGGAATCCGGCTTTAGCCTAATAATGAGAAAACTCTAAAGTAGTCATGACAGGTGCTTTTCACATTTTAAGTCCTGTCAAGTATTAAAATTCAATTCTGTAGCACCAGAAGGAAAAGCTAGTTCCAATGGTACAGATTGCACAGAAATAGATTTGGGGCTCAATATAAAAAATAATATTCCAGCAACTACATCAGTCAATTATATCATCTCCTTAGAAGGCAGTGAGATCTCCAAGCCAGAGACTTTTAAGGAAGAATGAGATGACCACTTGATACTGTACTATAGAGAGAAGGATCATGCTGAGCAAGATACATTCCTATTCTGAAATTCTACATTCCAGAATTTTATAGAGTAACACTTTCAGATTGTGGCTCAAATTTTGTACATGGCGTAGTGCCTACATATCTGGACATAAGGCTATATATCTGGGCAAAAGGCTAATGGTTTGAGCTAGAGTTGTTTATACAGACTTAAATGTGATTCTGTCTTTGACTTGTCATGTCCTTGGTGTTAAATCCTAGTACAGGAACTGCTTATACATTAGTGCTTAAAATTATTTGTCAAGATTAGGCATATGAGTTACCCTTGGCCTTACCCCCCACCAAACACACACTCTTATCAAATAAAAGAGGTTAAAAGGTCAGGCTTATCTTCTGTAGGATTTTAACATGAAATGTGATTGAGAGTTTATGTTTACCTTCTTTACTCTCTCTTGTATAAAATACCTTTGTTACTAAGATACATGTGCAGGTGTGTTTCTCCATTCCTCTCCCTTTTTTGAGATGGGGTTTTACTCCATGGCTCAGGCTGATTGAACTCCTAGACCCAAGTTATCCTCCAGCTTCAGCCTCCCTAGTGCTGGGATGACAGGCGTGTATCACCACACCCAGCTTGCCTTTTGATCTTGTTTTTCATGTGCTTTTAAGGCCATTTGTCATTTCCTTATATCCATATTTCATTTACCAATTCAGACTATGTTAGGGAGGAGGCAGGTATTTGTTGGAAGGCAGAGTATAGTAAATATATCCCAAAGACAAAGCAGAATAGAGTAAGCTACACATATAGATAAAGGTGAATATTCCTTAGGACCAGAGGTGTTTTGAACTTCATATATATTCAGATTTTGGAATATCTGCATATACATAATGACCTATCTTAGGGATGGAACCCAAGTCTAAAAGTGAAATTCACTTAGTTTTCATATGCACCTTTGACAACATAGCCAGGTAATTTTATACAATAGTTTTAGTGTGCCTGTGTTTTGACTGTGACCTATCACATGAGGTCATGTGTAGAATTTTCTACTTGTAGCATCTTGTCAATATTCAAGGGGTACTGGGTTTTGGAGCATTTCAGATTTCTGTTTTTCTGATTAGGTATGCTCAACTTATTACATATTCGTGGTGGCAGGATCAAGTGATCAAGCAAATTGTAATCTGTTTGAGTATAGAAAATTATCCTATATTTCTTTGAATTCTCCATAGCACAGTAATTGTTAATAGGATCATTGTTTCTACTGAGGTAATTTACACTTGAATTTGAAATTTTTCTCTTTAGGGCTAAAGAAATTGCCCTCAAAAAGTGAAATGATGGCAGATATAACTAAGACTCAAGAGGAAATGGCAAAAAGGTAAGTTCTCCCAAGAAGATATATAGTAACTTTTTCTACTTTATTTTTTCTTCTGTGTGTGTATGTGTGTGTGGTGCTGGGGATTGAACCCAGGCCATTGTGCATGCGAGGCAAGCATTCTGCCAACTAAGCTATATCCTCAGCCCCTCTACTTATTTCTTAATAAGAACAATATTTTACTACATTTAGTTTCCTCTTGTTAATTTGAGAGAATGCTGATTATATTTTGATAAAAAGCACAATTATAGTTTGTGACAACACAATGGGGAAATAGTACTAGCAGTTTCAATGTGGATAGAAAAGGAGAGAAAAACTCAAGAAAAGTGTATAAAGGCTATGTTTAGGACCTGAAAGAAAAGTTAGGTAGGAAAAAGCTCATGAAGAAAAAAATCAGGTATATTATTTTGGGTAGAATTACTTTAAGTATTAATAGAGCTGCCAAAGGAAGTAAGAGTATGTCAAATTAATGATAATTTCAAATCTTTAAGTAGATTTACAAATCTGAAGTGACTGCTTTTCTGGCTATCATCAGGTAGACAGCACACACAGGTTACAGTGGCTTTGAACATGAAAAATCCATGTGATTTGGTAAAGTAGTAACATCAGCTAGCTGCTTAATGCTTTGGTGAACACAATGATTTGGCAGTCTGAATTTCAGAACTTGAGCTCAAATCCCTGGGTTGTTTTTATTTGGACAAAGTGGAAATTGTGGTGGTTTTCTGCAACTGACTATACTAGCATAATTCTCCCTTATCTTGGAGGAAGAGAAAGTAACTTTTTATTTAACCTTATCCTTACCAGATGCTCTCCTATTTTCCTCCCCTCTTTCATTGCCAAACATCTATAGTAAAGTTTCTACATCCTATCTCTCAGACCTCTTCTTTTGCTTCCCCAAATCCCTGTATTTTATTTTTTATTTTTATTTTTTTTTTAAATCTTTTTTTTTAACAACCTTTATTTTATTTATTTATGTATGTATTTTGTATGTGGTGCTGAGGATCGAACCCAGTGCCTCACGCATGCAAGGCAAGCGCTCTACCGCTGAGCCACGACCCCAGCCCATCCCTGTATTTTAGACTCACCTCCTTACTCCTGAAAAAACTGTCCCCGTGAAGGTAATCTATGACCAGGTTCCTTTCTCTCACTACTGAGCTTGGCACTGCTAAACATTTTCCCTTCTTGGAGTGTGTGTATGTGTGTGTGGTGCCGGGGATTGAACCCAGGCCGTTGTGCATGCGAGGAGTGCTTTCTTTCCCTTCTTTTCTGGCATTAAACTTTCTTATTTGGACTCTCCTGCTCTCTTTCTTTTGGCTTGTTTGTATCCAACCACCTTCTGACTGTGAGCATATTATATTTATATTATATCCTAAGGATATAATATAAACTTTATTAAGGGTTGACAGTTTATACACATTCAGCACTTAATGTGCATGGAGCTTATTTAATCCTCATAACAACCCTACAAGGCTGGAACTAGTGAATTCTTTTGTGAAACCTTCATGAAAATTCCAGTTCTTGACCTACTACCATAAGTTAAATAAATGCATGTGTACAAACACCTGAGTTAATATAATCTCCAGAAAGGAAAGCTCTCAAATTCTTTCCTGTTTCATCTCTTCAAAACTCTAGCCTCATTTTGATAAGGTATTACTTGACCAGTTCTTCCAGAATTCCAGCTCAAGAATTCTACCTAAAATCTATTTTCTAATCATTTTTTCCTGTCCTTGTTTTTGGATTCCTCAATTAGCATAATTTGACTTTCCTCTTACTTCCTTTGTGTTCCATTGTTTTTTCTTTTAATTATAGAAAATAAAAAGCGAAAGTCTCCTAGTCACACTTCTTCCACATATTTTACTGTTAACCACATTTTCCCACTAAAAAGTCCTTTTAGCTCCAAATCTACACTTGGTATAATCATTCCATCTTGCTCCATCAGGAGGGCCACTTCCTCTTGTGGGATAATTCACCCTCCCTGGTCCTTTCAGGATTCCAAATTAACATTTTCCCTGGGAAGCCCTGATCTGTGACACCCCCCACCTCACCATCACTGCCCTCACAAAATAATTGAGAATCAAATGCTTGAGGATTTTTGCGGTAAGTTCTTTTTTTCTTATCAGAGTCTTCTGTACCTGGAATGCTGTACATTCTTGTTTTCTACTAATTTAGGCAATAACTACAAATATTCTTTGCCTGTTCCTGCTTTATTCCTTCACTTTGCTGCTGTTCCCTGATTTTTAATACTTTTTCTTTCTTCTCATCTTCAAGGCCTATTATAGCACTCTTTCTTTCTTTCTTTTTTTTTTTTTGGTACTGAGGATTGAACCCAGGGGCACTCGACCACTGAGCCACATCCCCAGCCCTATTTTGTGTTTTATGTAGAGACAGGGTCTCACTGAGTTGCTTAGCGCCTTGTTGTTGCTGAGGCTGGCTTTGAACTCACGATTCTCCTGTCTCAGCCTCCCTAAGTGCTGGGATTACAGGCGTGAGCCACCGTGCCCAGCTTATAGCCCTCTTTCAACTACCCTTTCTTTACATTTCTATTTAGCTGTCAAGCCCACAATATTAGCAAAACCTTTATATGTTCTGTTACATGTACAACAATGTTATCTCTTCTGGTATATTTTAAGATTTCTAAGGATGGTGACAAATATCATCTTTTTCTAATATTTGTTTAGTTGTTGATGGACCTTTTTTTTTCATTTATTTATATGCAGTTCTGAGAATTGAACCCAGTACCGCACGCATGCTAGGCAAGCGCTCTGCCACTGAGCCACAACCCAGCCCCATCTTTTACACTATTTACTACAGCTCATAGCCCAATATAAAATCAGTGTATATGTTGATTGATGAACTCATTGATTGCCTTGTTGACAGGCCATGGCTTCTATCTTCTCTACTTTTAGGTACGTGGAAAGCCAACGCCATACCATTCAGGGAGACTACATTGATACCATGGAAGAGATTGCTGATTTGGTGGGAGTCAGGCCTAATCTACTATCTCTGGCCTTCACTGACCCCAAGCTAGCAGTACAGTTGCTTTTGGGACCTTGTACTCCAGCCCAGTTTCGTCTACAGGGCCCTGGAAAGTGGGATGGGGCTCGAAAAACCATCTTTACCACAGAAGATCGTATCAGGAAGCCTATGAAGACAAGAGTAATTGAAAAGAGCAATTCCATAGCTTCAACAAAGACAATAGGCAGGTTTATGCTAGCTGTTATTTTCTTTGCAGTGATTATTGCTTATTTTTAGATGTCCCATCGTCAACGCCATGGTTTTCATTGGGAAGCTCAATCTAGAGATGGCTTCTAAACATAAAAAGATTGAACAACTCTCAGCTTCCTATCGCTTAGAAATCCACTTTTACTTCTCTTTCAAAAGCAGTGATCCTCTTTCCACCTTTTCCTATAATGAAATCCTGGGTTTTCATTTGTGTTGATTCATCCCCACTCCTCTTGTGTTCTGTCTCTTTTTCTTTTCAATAATTCCTAGACTGTGAGCTCAGATACTCTTTTTGTCCTCTTTACATTATGTTCTTAGCACATATGTGGCATTGTTGATTATCAATTATGGTGGGGACCCTGTTAGTACCATTTTATAAAAAATAGATGACTCCATGTAATTCTTTTGGTAGGATTTGATTTTCTATCAAAAAAGCTCACTTTTTGTTTTTAATATTACAACTACATGTATGTTTTCTGAGAGATAATAGAAATAATAGTCTTGAAATAGTTGTTTGTCTATGATAAGACATACAGATATATAAAACATTTTGTTTTACTTACTATTCACTAATGTACCTGATAACTCGTCATTTTTACTCCTTTCCCTAAGCAAAATGTCTTCATTTTCTTAATAAAGAAATTACTTTCAACTATCTAGGCTTATAGGTTGTTTTAATAATTTAGCATCTACCCATGGGTTCTACTTGGTTGAGAAAATTGGGATTATTTTTAAGAAGCTGTCCTATCTTTTTTGATCTTAGTTCCCAGATTGGATCTAATCAGATTTTTGGTTTAGGAAATAAGTAGCTGCCAACTATTGTAGTGTGGTCTATAAACGTGATATGTTTTGTCTCTTCTTACTCTTTCTCCTGTTCCTTCAAGTACAATCTAAGTAATAAGAATTCAAAGAGGTTATGTCTAAAATGTAGGAGTATTCCTCTAATACCACTTTTTCTTATGTCATACAGTGTAGTTCTGAAAAACAGAGCAAAGAAATAGAAATTAGGAACTTGGGTTTACATCCCAGTGCTGCTCCTAGCTGTTTCTCATCTGTTGAAGTTTTGCTATTCTTGTTTCATGAGAAATTGTCAGCTGTCAAGCACACTGAACTCCATGGGGAAAGGTACTGGAAGTACCAGTCAAGTGTATGTTCATAAATAGCTGTTGTGCAATATGTTTTTAAGTTTGGATTTACTGCCAATTTCTTAACTACAGGATAAATTTGAACAACTAAAAGGACATCCAACTATTACAAATACACATAAGAGAATTAGAAATTTGAGAGCTAAAACTTTTTAATCACATATCTATTTGGTCAGCTGCCTATCATTTCACCTAATTTACTTTTCAAGAACTAGAGAACTGAAAGTTGGTATTATTTCTTAGGTCTTTTTCCTTCTCTAATCCTTATGATACAGGAGATTTGTTATCTATTAAAATAAATCTAGTATTATTTAATCTGCAGACTACTTTTGTTCAAAAGTAATTGAAGGCTGCAGCCGTGGCTCGGTGGTGGAGTGCTTTCCTAGCATGTGTGAGGCCCTGGGTTCCATTCTCAGCACCACATAAAATTAAATAAATAAAATAAAGGTATTTTTTTATTTTTATTTTTTTTAAATATTTATTTTTTAGTTGTAGGTGGACACAATAGCTTTATTTTATTTTTTATGTGGTGCTGAGGATCGAACCCAGTGCCTCCCACGTGCTAGGAGAGCACGCTACCACTGCGCCATAACCCCAGCCTCAAGGTATTTTTTTAAAAAGGTAAATTGAAGGTCTCGTGCTTCTTAAATCTTCTCCTTTTATAATATCAACTTGCCTCTTTTAGAATTTAAATGTCTTGAATTAATAATACTCTAGTAATTCCTAATTATCACTAATAACACTCCAGTTTCCTCTTTAAAATGTGTATTTTGACTCTCTCATGCTACATATAATATTTAAGGTTACCAAAAAAAAAAAATCATTGCTTGATTTCTAAACCAAGCTGAATGCAAGATGTGAATAGGATATTGCACTAAAAACAACTTCAGATGCAAAGCCTTAGTTATGGATGAATGTGTACTAATATTATATTTACATATTTTGCTATTTATGTTAAGATCATGTATATGTATGTATATAAAATTTTTCTATTAAATCTAGTTACTAAAGAAAAATGCATTCTTGTAATGCCAGAGAGTAAGGAAGTGCTCACAACAGAAATTGAATAAGCGTATGTCAAGGGGACACAGCAGCCATCAAATAGTGGACAAATTTAAGCAATAAAATAAATAACCTACTATTAGAACATAAGACATAAAAAAATACATGAATTCATAGTGCTATAAATAGATGACTGAATAAATTAATAAATGAGATGGAACAGACAACTCCCCCATACAAAAGAATTCCAAATAATTTATATAGATACTCTCTTTTCAAGGAGATGGAGCACAACTGTCTACTTCTTAAACAGGCTGCATAGATTGACTTCCTTCCAAAAATTACAGTATAGAAAGGGGGGGAAAGTGACTGCAGTGGAAAAATTCGACAAATACCACCTCAGCTAGGTGATCAAGATTAACACCAACAGTGATAAGTCATATTAACAATATGTACCCTTGATATGATATATGATGAGAAGGTCACTTTACCTCTGTGGTATTCATCCCCTAAACCATAACCCAGTTTAGCCATGAGAAAAGTACTAACAATCTCAAGTTGAGGAATATTCTACAAACCACCTGACCACCTCAAAACTGTCAAGGTCATCAAAAACAAGGACATTTTGAGCACAGTATAGAGGAGCTTAAAAAGACTTTTCATCTAAATGTAATGGTGTATTCTGGAATGAAGAGAGGATAGAAAGTAAAAATTAGGGGAATATAAATAGACATTTTGGTTAATATGTCAATGTTGGTTTATGAGTTGTGACAAATGTTCCATAATGTCAACAATAGGAAAACTAGGTGGGGTGTATCCAAGAACTCTAATATTTTTGCAACCTTTCTTAAAAACTACTTTAAAATTAAAAATTACTTTAAAAAAAGAAACATATTCATTTGATTCAGGATTTGACCCAGAGCTACAATCTAGTGGAATTTTCTTACAGGAAGAACAACATTGGCTATACCATTCATCTACATTATTATGTGTTTACCTGATTACTCTCAAATTAAGTTAATCTAATAAAACATAACTTACTACAGCAAATTTTGCCTCCTTTGCTGAGTAAATATTGACTGTAATTGTATTGACTGAGAAATGGTGATACAAAGTCAAAAGACAATTTCTTCAGTTCATTTAGATACGTTTTCTGAGAACATGAAGCCAGTAGTCCCACAAGCAAGATTTATGTTGAGGGCAGCTATGTACATAACTAAGGTAATATTACTTAATACTGGGCCTGCCTTGTTACTTGACCCAATAGTAGGCAAGTGCTCTACCACTAAGCCACAACCTCAGCCCTCTTTTGTTGTACTTGCAATAAATTCTTCAGCTAAATAATACCTCCATTATCTTCAAGGTTCAGTTCATCTGTTATCTCTTCCACAAAGAGCTTCCTAATTCCCAATATGAAATACTGGACCCCTTTGTGCTTTTATCACCTGTTGAATATCCATACCAAACTGTGTGGTAACAAATGGTTCTCTCACATAGTTCCTCTTTGAACTAGTAAACTCTTGGGAGGCAGATTCTTTGCAATTATGTGTTCTTAGTGCCTGGAACACAGTGAAGCCTCCATAGATTGATTAATTGAATGAATACATATAACATGGGAGATAAAAATATGTTCGAGTTTTTAAAGAATTAAATAGTGAATAACACTTTTAGAAAACATGATTAAGGAGATCAGGGGTGCTTAATATTTTGAAATGTCTGGGGCAAACATTCTTTCAGAAGATATTCTGGAATAGATCACTGACCTGAGTCAGTATGGTATCTAATAGTCTGTTGTGGTTTGAAACACAACT
This sequence comes from Geosciurus inauris, assembly GCA_004024805.1. Classification (NCBI taxonomy): domain Eukaryota; kingdom Metazoa; phylum Chordata; class Mammalia; order Rodentia; family Sciuridae; genus Geosciurus; species Geosciurus inauris. The sequence goes on along the minus strand of PVHX01005903.1, from coordinate 41,698 downwards.
GTCTATAATTTATTTACACAGTCAAATAGGTCTTTTAAAAAGACAGGATCTTAACATAAAAAAGAAAGTGAGGTATATGTCTTCTTTAATCCTCATGCCGCCTGGGGTTCCTCATTGCTGTTTCTCTGTACTTTCTCAAATCCTCCTACTCCTTTGAAGTACTGGCCACCACTTTTCCTGGTGTTAGTTATTTTCAGACCCATTCACTCCCCTTCATTCTGTATATATTTTAGTATCAAGCTTTGTGCCTTTCTCTATAAACATAACTACTCCTGCAGTTGATTTTAGTATCTAGGTAATACTTTCTCATCTATCCAATGTATTAGTTAGCATTAGATTTGGCGGTATATAATAGAAAAGTCCCAAACAATGATTTAAACAAAACTGAAGTTTATTTCCCTCATATAAAAAAGTCCAGAGGTAGATAGACCTGATATATAACAGCTCCATAGTTCGTTTTTCTGCTGTACTATTCTCAGCTACCACATGGTCCAAGGTGACTGCTGGATTTCAGCCATTCTGTGAACATCCTACATAAAAGGGAGGAAAAATGTAAGGGCACACCATTTCTTTTAAGGAGATTTAATGGAAGTTCCATATAAAATTTCCACTTCGATCTCACTGGAAGAAGATAATTACATATATCTAGCTACCAGGAAAGCTAAGAAATTTGTCTTTATACAGAAAGGCAACATACCAAGGTTATTGAAAAGGAAAAGGAAATGAATGTTGAGGTGTGCACATAACACTCTTTGCCATCTCATTTTTCAGTTCTATGACCTTAGTCTGATGATTTTACAATCCATATCACCTCAGTTACCTACACCTATGGTCATATCTAAGACAGTCAATCGAATAACTGCAACACCACTGAAATCTCAATGTCAAACATCATACTCTCCAAACCATCTCGTACCTGCTCAGCTCATTCACTCTAGTACTTTGACTCCACTGGGCCCTCCATCAATCTGCTCTTCATTTCCCAGCCCAACCGGTTTAAAATCCATGGCCCAACATTAAAATCCCACCCTGCTATGCACTCTCAACTCCTTTGTTGCCCTTCTCCATACCTGCTTGGATTAACTTCACCTTTGGTGTATGCGCACACCCAAACAGCTAAAATATAAGACAAAAATACCACTATGGTAGATGGGCTTCTCTTAAATTCATAACCACCAAACTTACTTAGACCTTCAGTACAATCTGCCATTCACAATTTGTTTTTCTAGTCAATTCTGTCCTACTATTCTAGTTGATTATTTCACACCTCCTATCTGCTCAAACCTCAAATACTTTTTGTCTCCTCAGCTAATCACCTTGCTGCGTTTTTCCCTCTAAGAACAGAAGCAGTCAGAATTACTCTGAATCCCAGGGAAAGGACAAAAGGAATTGGGAGTGAGGAAGGGGAAAAGTAAGGATAACCAAAAGGAGGTACTCAGTCAAGAATCTGGAGGCGTGAGCAAGTGGTTGTGGTAAAACTGCATCTTCTTCCCTTACACTTTTTTGATCAATAACAAGATGAGTTCATAAGGAACAGAGCAAAGAATGGGGGAGCAGTGTATTGACTTAAGTAGATTTTTCAACTTCATAATTCAAGAACGGACTTTACAACAAACGGCTGCTCACTCGGAAACCGTGGCCTGCGTGACTTGGAGTTCCCCAGGACTGGCTGCATTCCCTATCACTATGCTAAGTGGCATATCTTGTTAGAAATGTAGTGAGCAGTATTCCTGTACCCTTCACTCTGCAAATTTTACTGAAAGCTTACTCTGTACAAGTTGTGTGCAGAATATGAAAAGGGATCAAATCTGGATCTGCTATCAGCTGTCAAAGCGATTCTCACACTTTAAAATACCCTTGTTAAAATGCATATTCTGGCTCTGTACATGGGGTTGGGGCCTCGGATCCTGTATAGATTCTAACAAGCACCCAGGTGATACATGAAGGCTGCTGATCTGTATATATAACACACTTTGAGCAATAAGGTTTCTGGTAGGGAATGATTGGTTCCATTATCATAAAATCCTGGACCCCTCCCAACCCTAGAATTATCTGTGACCTTTTATACATTTTGTGTGCCTTCTGGTGTTTTTGTTGTTGCCCTTTCTCTTGGACTTTATTTCTTCTGGAGTTAATCACTGCAAATGCTATTTCTTCGCTTAAAAACAGCATTCTCCTTCTAACAATTCACTAATTTGTCAAGGTCCATCTACAACTAGACACCCTATCTTGAATTCTTCCCCGGGACCCCGATTCGAACCGATTACTCCTTCCTGTGGATTCGCACAGTTTTAGCCTCTAGCCTTGACCTCTACTTCCCTCTGCCTGGAGATGAAGTCCATTTTATTATTCCCTATGGGAACCCATCTCTCCCGGTCACGGCTCAGGCAGACGCGGCTCATAAAATATTTCGGCGCACCTGAGGCCGCCTGAGGCGGCCGGAAAGAAAGCAGCACTCGTCCTGCGGCATCCAGGCCCCCGCGTCCTCCGAGCTGTCCGCTCGCCGGGCGATGCGGGGCCCGCCGCTCCCGCGTCTCGGGCGGGGTGTCCCAATGGGGCGGTCCCAGCCCGGCGCCCCCGCGTGGCGTTGTAGGCCGCGCGCGCCCACCATCGAGGCGGCGGCGGCTAGAGAGGCGGGCGGGCTCGGGCGTCGCGGCGGCGGGCCGGCAGGAGCGCGCAGAGGCGGCCCCGCGCCGCTGGCCTTGTAGCCATTTTAGGAGGAAACCCAGATCGCTGGCCCGGGGTGCGGCTTCAATTTCAATAACTTTATTGGTGGTCTTGTCCGCAGGACGGCCATCGCTCCCGTGCTCCCGGGAAGAGAGAGCGCATCGCTGGAGGTGATCGGGGTGCGAGAGTGGGCGCGGGACTGCGGGAGACCCCGAGGGCGGGTTTCCAGAGCGGGGGTGGCTGGAGGCCCGGGGGCTTGCGGGCGTCCCTGAAGGCCGGGAGCTTGGGGACCGCGGAGCACTGTTTCCTACGGCGGGGATTCCCTTCCCGGGTCCCCAGGCGCAGAGGCGGGGCCGGGGTGCCCCTGACGCGGCCGCTGGGGTGTTCCCTGCCCGGTGTAGTTTCCCGCGCCAGGTGGCCCCCGACTCGAGCTGCAGCCATGGGAAACACCACCAGCGACCGGGTGTCCGGGGAACGCCACGGCGCCAAGGCTGCACGCGCGGAGGGCGGCGGCGGCCATGCCTCGGGCAAGGAGCACAAGATCATGGTGGGGAGCACCGACGACCCCAGCGTCTTCAGCTTGCCAGATTCCAAGGTACTGGTCTCCGCGCCCCCCGGCCGTGGCGGTGCAGCTGCTGCTTGGCTTCTGGGCTCCTCCTCCTTAACTTGGCTCCTTTTCGTTACACTGAACTGGGTTACGAGATTTTTTTTTTTTTTTTAAATTAAAGGTATATTCCAGGGACGGAGGTGTTCGATTGTAAATTCTTTTGGTGCCGCCTCTAAATAGGGCAGACGTGGAGTTCTTGTTTTCTTGGTGTTTTGACTAAGCCATGAGCTACATTTTTAGGGCAGGTACTATGGACACCTCCCCCGCCCGCACCATCCTTGGCTCTTCTAAGAATTTATAGGTTGTAAGCTCTGATGGAAAACTTATGAGGGTAGGTTGTTTGAGCTGCTGGCCCTAGCTCAGTTGCTTACATTTTTCTTGAAATGGCTAAGTGAATTTTTTCCCCTCGCAATTTTCTATTTGTTTGGATCCCTTTTGCTCTTTTAGAAACTCTGCACTTTGGGTCCTTACGCATTTTGGCATGGCTGTGAGCAGCCACCACTTGTTTACTGGAATACTTGTGCCTAGTCTTGAAGATCAATAAAGGGCATCATTTAGTTGACTATTCAGTTTTTGACCTATACTTTGTAGTTGTGGTGACACAGGCTGTGCTTTCAGGCCAGCTTCTCCTCGAGTGGGAGAGCCAGTGATTCCCACATAGCTCCATTCCGCAGCAGTCCTTCAAAATGTTTCCTTGGCCTAAAAAAGCAACAACTCATCGCTTCCTTGAAGACTTTGCTTTCAATTGAAGAAGTTACAGGAAGAGGCCCCTTGTGTTCCCCCTAACAGAATAGACAGATGGAGCTGACAGCAATGTGCTTACCATCCTAATGTTTCTAATCACTTAGAAGGGTCAGCATGAATACATTTAATTCTTTCTGGTAGGCTGTTCAGGAGTGAAATAGAAAAATGGAGGGATTAAGGGGATTGGGGGTATGTTTGGAGGCTTTGGAGAGAAATTAGTTTTATTTGCCACAGTGGTAGTACATGAAATTTAGATGCTATGGTTTATTTTTTTGGATCCCAATTGAGAACATGATCATAGAGGGAGAAGTGAGAGTGATTGAAAGGGTCATTTCTTGGGGCTTTTTCTGCGTTCCTTTTTTTTTCACTTTAGAACAACTTCCTCATCATTTGGTCTGTCTACCCAGTCCACCTGTATTTACTTCTTTAAAGCTTTCCCAAGGTGATCGGCCTCATTGTACTTTTACCCTTTTCCTACATCAATGACTCAGGATTTAAGTACATTGTATTTGTCCAAGTATTTGTCAAGCTATGACTGAAGTCATTGGTGTCCTGAATAAAAGCCAAGTTGTTCTGTGTGAATTGGGGCCTATTCTGGATCATTCCTTTTCTCACTTCAATCTTGCCATTTGGAAATAAGAAAATGGTTCATATAATTCTTAAGGTACCATCCAAATCTAAGGATTTTCAACCTATCCTTCTCTTCCCTCCATATTTTACGAAAACCTCTTCAAACTATAATTTTAATTGTTGTTTTGACTCTTTTCCCAGTGGTTTTGCTGTTTTACTTTAAGTAATCAATCTTTCTGCTAGTCAGCTGCATTCATTCTTACCGCAGAAAAGTCATGTCATAAATGGAAGAGCTTTGCTCCAAAATTTGGAGCATTAGTAGTTTGTGGTTTTCAGATTCTAAAGGAAAAATCCTAAGTCATAAAATAATTGATAGAAACAGTGGTAGTGGGGCCTACTTTGGATGCCAGCCTGTGTTAGCAGACTAATTCAATGGTTCTCAATCTTGTTTGTTTATTGGAATCATCTGAGATTTGTTTAAATATTTTATGGAAAATCTGAATCATTTACAAAGTAGGGAGAACAGTATAATGAATTCTGTGTACCTCTCACCAAATTTAGACATTGATCAAAGCATGATTGAATGTATCCCATCCATGCCCTAATCTACTATCCCTTCACCAATTTTTTTGAAGCAAATTCCAGATGTTGTAACAAATATCTGTATTCAAAATGTACCTCAAAATATGAGGTTTCTTCTTTATTTTAACGTAATCAAAGTCTTATCTGAGATGATTTTAAAAATAGATTCCCAAATATTATATCTGAATCAGAATCTTAGGTTATTCTTAGGCATGTGCAAAAATTCCTGTAATTCTAGTGTAGCCAGTCAGAATGCATTGCTTTGAGAATATGTAGACTAGGTTTTCTCTTAAGATAATTCCCTGTAGTAATGTAAAAGCTCCTTCAGTTATCTTTTTTCAGCTTTTTTTTTTCCTTTTAGTTAACTAAGTAATTAATCTGCAGCTGTGGGGCCAGAACCCAGGGCCTCACTTATGCTAGGCAAGTGCTCTACCACTAAACTACATCTCCAGACCTTGGATTTTATTTTAAATTATGTGCCTGATTTCCCATACTGTAGTTTTGAGGAATAGTGAGAGGACAGTATGGAAAGTAGACTTTTTCATTAACCCCCCTGCCCCTGGCCAAAAAAACCCCAAATAAATACTAGTAATTTCTTTTAAAATGCACATTATTTTGTTTGGTAATATCTTTACTTAACACTGCACAGTCTTATTTACCTGTTTACCAATTTAAGTGTAAGCCAGTTTAAGGCAGGGCTTAGCAAACATTTTCTGTAAAGGACCACATGGTAAATATTTTAATCTTTGTGGATCATAGTCTTTCACAACTGCTCAGTTCTGCCACCGAGGCGTGAAAACAGTTGTAGATAATAGGTATTACAAATGAGTGTGTGGCTGTTTTTCGGTAAAAACTTTGTAAAAGAACCTGGCTTACTGGCTGTAGTTTGCCAACAACTGGTCTAAAAAAGGGTGGTAATGAAAAAAAAAAAGGAGTTAATATTTTTCAGAATCCTGCAAACCTTATTTGATTATAGAATTGTTTTTGTTAAAGGAAACTGTTTTTTTTTTGTCTTTTGCTGTTTGAGGTGCCAAAATTTGCATTTCTATGCCCCAAATAGAATAAACCTGGCATAGGTGAACAAGTAAGATTTCATAACCACTTTATTTCTAGTACTGCCTTTCACTGGCTAGGCCAGGTGCTGTACCTGCATCCTCAGCCCACCATTTCTCCATTTTATAAAATCAATGACCTGTTTTTTTATTTTAATTAATTAACTGATTAATCTGTGGTTCTGGGGTTTGAACTCAGGGCCTTGCAAAGCTAGGCAAGTACTCTGGCATTGAGCTACTTCCTCAGACCTTCGATATTAAATTTTTAATGTCTCTTCTTTGTGTAACCTATTAGCTAAAGTAGAGCTTATAAATTACTTATGAAGTTTGGTATCTGTAGCTTTCATTACAGCTGATAATTGAGAGCTGTTTATAGTTGCTTGTGAAAATATATACCTGACTTAATTTTTTTAACTTTATTTTTATTTATTCATTTGTATGTGGTGCTGAGGATTGAACCCAGTGCCTGCCTCACCCACACTAGGCGAGTACTCTACTGCTGAGTCACAACCCCAGCCTCCATACCTGACTTAATTTTTAAAAATATACAGCCGGGTGCAGTAGCACACGCCTATAATCCTAGCACTTTGGGAAGCTGAGACAAGAGAATCAAAGTTCAAAGTCAACCTCAGCAACTGTGAGGTGCTAATCAACTCAGTGAGACCCTGTCTCTGCATAAAACACAAAATCGGGCTGGGGATGTGGCTCAGTGGTCAAGTGCCCCTGAATTATCGATCCCTGATCTATAAATATATATATATATATATCGCCATCTTTTGTTGTTGTTTTTTTTGTATCTCTTTCTTAAGAGATATACAGAAGCATGCCTATGAGTTAAACTGGCAATAGGGTGTAGGGTTTTCTTTTCTTTTTTAAAGGCAGTCTTGAGGCTCTGAAAGGGTAATATATGCAGACTCAAAAGTTAGGCTCTGATTTATGCAGCACTTGAGCATAAGCCATTTGACCATTTTTGGCTCAAGATGAGTTCTTTTTCTATGATTTGTTAAAAATCTGATTTAATTTCTAATTTTAAGGCATATCTCCTTAGCTGAAGCCTAGCACCCCTCTATACCCTAAAAAGGAGAATGATCTTTTAAGAATTCTTGGGTCACAATTTATTCTAGGGATGACCTACTCCTTCTTACAGCTCCCTGGGGACAAAGAGTTTGTATCATGGCAGCAGGATTTGGACGACTCTGTAAAGCCCACCCAGCAGGCCCGGCCTACTGTTATCCGCTGGTCTGAAGGAGGCAAGGAGGTCTTCATTTCTGGATCCTTTAACAATTGGAGCACCAAGATTCCACTGATTAAGAGGTGAAGATAAGTATCTTGATTGAGGCTAAGGGGTCCAGGCATAGAGACCTGATTTCCTTTCCAATAAGGGTGACCACGCTGGACTTTCTGTCTCCACCCATTAGGTGCTCTCGTTAGAACATGTCCTTTTCTGTGACCACTTAGTATCTATGGCATTGTTTTCTAACCTCAACATGAGTCAGATATTTTACCATTTAGAATATCATTACATCAGGGGAATTTATAACAGCTTTGCGGGTGTATTCTTTTTTTTTTAGTTGTTGATGAACACAATACCTTTATTTTATTCATTTATTTATATGTAGTGCTGAGAATTGAACCCAGTGCCTCATGCATTCTAGGTAAGCGCTCTACCACTGAGCCACCACCCCAGCCCCTATGGGTATATTCTTTAGGATGGTGTTACACAAGTCTTTTCTATGCTTGGAGGAAGTCTATAATTGATTGAATCTGTTGCTCTGACTTCTGCACTAAAACAGAACACTCTCTGAAGTTTGAGGTAGTAGTAGTATTTGGTGCTTACAGAGCAATAGTGAATTAATTGGTTATCAAAATGGCCCTGATAACCAGGTAGGTCATTTTCCAGTAATGGCTCACCAAAACACAGAAACTACCTTAAGTACTTCTATCCCAAACCTAACTGTTAAGGTATTTATATTTGTGAGGGATCTGTTCTGCTGGAGCAGAACAATTATACTAAGTTATACTAAGGTGAACCATTTTGAGAGATCATTGACTATATTTTTCTAGACATTGGTTTAAGAACCAAAGTTGGTGGAAGTATTGGCAAATATATGTCTAAGATGATATAGAAAAAAAGATTGGCTTTATACAGTATTTTTTTACACGAGGGATACAGTGGCTTAGGCATATGGGAGGTCTTTGGTATGATACTGTAATTACCACTTGGTTTTTTACATTCTGTCTTCAAAAAGGAACTTGACTATTTGACCTTCTGTTTTCTTCTATAGCCATAATGATTTTGTTGCCATCCTGGATCTCCCCGAGGGAGAGCACCAATACAAGTTTTTTGTAGATGGACAGTGGGTTCATGATCCATCAGAGGTAAGGCTTTGATTTCCAGAGGTTACCATGACTTGGCAGTCTCATTTTAACTGTCATTGCTCTCTGAATTGATGGGTAGCAGTTCCCATACAGTAGAGAATTCCTCTCTTGATAAAAGATGGAGGTGCTTAGTGTGATCATTTTTAACCTTTAGTAGAAGCAGAGAAGAGGTTGGATAGAAGAAAGGAATTTGAAAAGGGGATTTAAAAACTGTTTTCTGCTTATTGTTTCAGCCTGTGGTTACCAGTCAGCTTGGCACGATTAACAATTTGATCCATGTCAAGAAATCTGATTTTGAGGTGTTTGATGCTTTAAAACTAGATTCTATGGAAAGTTCTGAGACATCTTGTCGAGGTAATTTTATAGTATTTGCTGTCTCTTGCTATGTCTTTCTTGTAACCCAAAAGTGGTTTTTAAATTTTTTTCCTGAAAATGGTCCTTCAATTTTGTTTTGTATTTTCATTTCTCCTCAGGAATCTTCTGAATCCTGTATGTATGTGCACATGTATATATACATACATATTTCTTAAATAAACATTTAGGTCCCCTTCTTTATAGCAAAAAAAATCTCAGTCTAGTGTACTTTAACTTTTAGCCAAGATCTACAGTAAGGCATTTATTTTGTATTGCAGCCCAACACACACACACACACACACACACAGATATACAGAAGTGTAATACATGGTATAATGTTTGCCTTTATTCCATATGATGTATTCTTTTCTGTTTTTTAAAAATATTTATGTACTTATTTATTTTGGTACTGAGGATTGAACTCAGAGACCCTCTACCAACTGAGCCACAACCCCAACCCCAACTCCTTTTATTTTATTATTATTTTTTTTTAATACTTTTTAGTTGTAGGTGGACACAACATCTTTATTAATTTATTTTTATGTGGTGCTGAGGATCGAACCCAGTGCTTCCCGCATGCGAGGCAAGCGCTCTACCACCGAGCCACAATCCCAGCCCCAACTCCTTTTATTTTGAAACAGGGTCTCACTAAGTTGTTGCAGCTGGCCTTGAACTTGAGATTCTCTTGCCTCAGCCTTTTGGGTCACTGGGATTACAGGTCTTTGCCACAGCACATGGCTACTATTATATTTTTTATAGCCCACTAATGAGCTATAGCCTATTGTTTGAAAACTTTCTAGTAATATTTCAAGTTTTCCATTGACCTTTGGTGATATCACCCAGCAAAGGCTAGATGTGCCTTGCTTGTCTTATTAAGCTATTCCCCTTAATCTTGCCAGTTTGATAAATCAGTTGGCAATTCTATAGTTCTATGAGGCCCTATAGTATAGTACTCCTTAGGAAAAGTAGATTACAAAAAAAAAAAAAAAAGCCGGGTGCATGCAGTGGTACATGCCTATAATCCCAGCAGCTTAGGGGCTGAAGCAGGAGGATCACAAGTTCAAAGCCAGCCTCAGCAATAGTAAGGAGCTAAGCAACTCAGTGAGACCCTATCTCTAAATAAAATACAAAATAGGGGTGAGGATGTGGCTTAGTAGTTGAGTTCTATCCCCAGTACCCGCCCCCCAAAAAACCCATAATAAGCCACAATTCTTTTGCAAAATCAAAATTTTATAAATTTTTAAAATACTTTTTCAGTTGTAGATGAACACAATACCTTTATTTTTTATTTATTTATTTTTATGTGGTGCTGAGATTAAACCCAGTGCCTCACATGTGCAAGGCAAGCACTTGACCACTGAGCTATACCTCCAGCTCCAAAATGTTGTATATTTTTGATTAAAAAAAATCTTTGGTAGGGGAAAAGATCTATATACTTTTTTTCCTATATTATTATTTTTTCCAAGGCCTTTATCTCTACTCAATTTACTATGTCAGTAATGCAAATATCCTTCAAACCCCACATTTATAACTGTTTTGTTACTTTTTGGTAAAAGCTATGCTTGTCTAAAGAACTGTGCACTGTATTTACGCTGTGTATTCTCTTCTGTGAGTTCAAAGCCTGCCTCTGCTACTAACTAGTTTTGCCATTGTGGACAAGGCCCTCAATTATTTTGGTTCTCTATTCCGTAACAGTAAAATTAGGGTTTGGACTCAGTGATTCTCAGCAATCACAAGTCCTAAAGTGGAACATATTAATAATCTCAGGGCATAAGGGTGACATACAGTTTCTAAAACTGCATAGTATAATAATTATCTAGGAAATTTTTGATAATAGTGTTTTCGTTATATAAGCTCTGAAAGATAAGCTAGACATTGTTCTTGACTGGTGGGCAGTGACTTAAAAGGGTTTTAAAATGCCAAATTAAATTATGAGGCCACTGGTAACTAAATTTTTGTATTATATAATTCTGGCAAAGCAACCAGTGAATAATAGTAATCCATCATAATTATATAGAGAGAAAACTAGCACACTTCTGATATTTCTCACTTTCCTCTTTCACCTAATTTCCCAGTCCATTGAGGTATAAGGCTTAGAATACATTTTATTAGGTTTTAATTTAAACTAAACTAATGTAGCCATGTATGTGACTTTGGGCCAGCCACTTAGCCAATTTTTTTGATGATGATGAGGGTAAGGAAATAAAAACTATTCTGTGTACATCCCAGCAATGTTTTGTGGATCACATGACATAATAACTGGACATGCCTTGGAAAGTTTTTAAGATATTGTATAATATCACTATACTTGTTACATTTTCCTTTGCTTCATATATGTTTAACTGAAATCAGTTCTTAAAGTGAACTACTACAATTTTTCACTGGAGACTATAAAACATTTTTAAAAAATCTTTCAACAAAATCAGCTTTCTTTATTTTTAAATTTTTCCTTCTACGATGCATCATTTTTTCCATTTTTGAGGTATAATTCACATACCATAAAATTCATCCTTTTAAATTGTACAGTTTTATAATTTTTAGTATATTCAGAGTTGTGTTATATTACCACTAATTCCAGAGCATTTTTATCATCCCAAAAAGAAACCCTATACTCATTTGCAGTCACTTTCCATTCCTTTCTCTCTCATACTCTTATCAACCACAAGTTTACTTTTTGTCTTTATGGATTTGCGTATTTATGTTCTTTTTTGTGTGACTCTTACACTTAGCTTAATGTTTTCAGGGTTCATCCATATTGAAACATGTATCTATGATGAAATAATATTCCATGGTGTGGACATATCATTTGTTCATTTGTTATTGATAGACATTTGTATGGTTTCTATTTTTTGGCTACTAGAAACATTAACATACGCGTTTTCATGTGGGCACATATTATATCTTGGATATATACCCTGGAATGTAATTGTTCGGTCATGAGATAACTTTCTGTTTAACTCTTTGAGGAACTACCAAACTGGCAATGGGAATACTGTAGCTTGAAGGTTCCAACTTCTCTATATCTTTGCCAGTACTCATTAGTCTGTCATTTTGATTATAGCCATTCTAGAGAGTATGAAATGGCATCTTATTATGGTTTTGATTCGCATGTCCCTAATGACTATTACATATATCTTATTTTTTTTGCTGCAGTCATTGTAGTATCAGTAATCTTACAATTTGTAACCTTGTTCTCTGTTGCTCCTATGTGGGGCAGGGGAAGGAAATCAAATTTGTTCACATTTTTTGAAAGTTTACAAGATCTCTTCATATCCATTATCTCTTTGATTTCCTCAAAAACATTGGGAAATAGGGCAAAGATTATTTTTATTTTTATGTATGAGGAAACTGATTGTGGTAAAGGGATTTTCCAGGCTATATAGTTGATAAATGGGGTAGCTTTTTCTTAAGAAAAAGCTTAGGAAAAGCTTAGAAAAATTAGCATTCCTATTACCTCTCTTCATGAAATCATGTTGCCATGTTGGGCAACTTTTTCCTTGTGCTTCTTGTCACTTGTAGACCCAGTGGGTTACAAGTTATGATCCATGACTTCTATATTTAATATTAGTGGCCATGTATTTTTCCATACATCATCCTAATTTTCCTACTTTTCCTTGTATTTGTGGAAATATCTTTTAGACCTTTCCAGCTCACCCCCAGGGCCTTATGGTCAAGAAATGTATGTATTTCGATCTGAAGAGAGATTCAAATCTCCACCCATCCTTCCTCCTCATCTACTCCAAGTTATTCTTAACAAGGACACTAATATTTCTGTAAGTATCCTGAGAATATTGCTGGAGCATCTGGGAAACATCTAGGAAGCATCCCATCTAGGAATGATTGGGCCAAAATTCAGAAATTCTAGAGAGTGGGATCATTATAAAGGTATATTGAGATTATAAATCATATACATAGGAATAGCATTATAAACTCCTTTTACCAAGACTGAGTTGTAGCTTCTTCAGGAATTAAAATCAAAGTGTATAGTTGTCTCTGTTCCTGAAAAAATCAGGACCACACTATATTCTAGAACCAATTCCTGAAATTTCTATTCCAACATGAGATAAGGAATACTTATCATTTGGGGATATACAAAAGAATTACAATTTTTATTTGCATATAATTGACTTCTATATTCATTCTCATTGATTCTAAGATTATTTTTGCCATTTAATGCAAATCATAGTTGTTGTAGGCAAGATTTTTTTTTTTTGGTACTGGGGATTGAACTCAAGGGCACTCGACCACTGAGCCACATCCTCAGCGCTAGTTTTTGTGTTTTTTTATGTAGAGACAGAGTCTCACTGAGTTGCTTAGTGCCTGCCATTGCTAAGGCTGGCTTCAAACTCGCAGTTCTCCTGTCTCAGCCTCCCAAAGTGCTGAGATTACAGATATGCGCCACTGCGACCGCTTGGCAAGATTTTTGTTTTAGCTGTATTAAGATTAACAGATCTTGAGCTGGGTGCAGTGGGGCACGCCTGTAGTCCCAGCACTCTGGGAGACTGAGACTGGAGAATCGCGAGCTCAAAGCCAGCCTCAGAAACGGCGAGGCACTAAGCAGCTCAGTGAGACCTTGTCTCTATATAAAACACCAAAAAAATAGGGCTGGGATGTGGCTCAGTGGTTGAATACCCCTGAGTTCAATCCCCAGTACCAAAAAAAAAAAAAAAGATTAGCAGATCTTGATGCCTAGGGTTTTCTGCCCTGAACTGAGAATTTTCCAAATTTTCTGTGATAAGAATGTATTATTGTTACATACTGGAGTGGATATATTATTGGAAGGAGATAAGTTGTTCTTTTTTTTTTTTTTTTTTTTTTTTTAACTTTTTTAAGTTGTAGATAGACACAATGTCTTTATTTTATTGCTTTGTATGTGGTGCTGAGGATTGAACCCAGGGCCTCATGCATGCGAGGCAAGCGCTCTACCACTGAGCTACAATCCCAGCCCCGATAAGTTGTTCTTAACAGTCCCAAAGAGCTCTGAGAAAGAGTAAACTGTTTGGTTTGTCCATACAACTAATGATTTTATTTTTATTTTTTTGGTGTCTTTTAGTGTGACCCAGCCTTACTTCCTGAGCCCAACCATGTTATGCTGAACCATCTCTATGCATTGTCTATTAAGGTAAGTGTTGTCTTGGGTTCTTCACATCTCCCCTATATGAGAGGATAAGGGTAATATACATTGTGCAGTGGTTACTTGCTCAGCTACTTCATTATAGCTGAAGGTGACAGTAATGGTTAAGAAGAACTTATTTTTTCAGCTAGTTGGTAATTTGTTTTTAAATCTAAGTCTCTAGTCTGTGTTCTGGCTAGCTGAATTGTCAAGTAATTGAATGGTCTTTTTTGTTTCCCAGTTCTTTTTGGGTAGGTAGAACCTTTATACCACCTACTTATTTGAGTTCATGGCAGTAAGATATCATTTTCAGAAAAACAAGTTTAGCTTCTAGTTCAAAGAATGCTTGCCTGTAATCCCAGCAGCTAGGGAGGCTGAGATAGGAGGATTGCGGGTTCAAAGCCAGCCTCACCAAGAGCAAGGCACTAAGCAACTCAGTGAGACTCTGTCTCTAAATAAAATACAAAATAGGGCTGTGCATGTGGCTCAGTGGTTGAGTGTCCCTGAGTTCAATCCTCAGTACCCTCCCCACCACCAAAAAGAAAGAATGCTTGAATGTGATAGTAAGACTTATTTCTGCTTTTTTGAATGTGGAATTGAGCAACTTTTAGGTGTCTCTGTTGTATATACCCAAATGCTTGCTTCTCCTGTACAGCAGGTAAAAGAGAGCTGTGTCCAGACTTGCCCTGTCCCTCTAGCTCTAGAGTCCTCCATGCTTTCTCTACTGCTTTAGAGTCTGGGATGAAAATATCTGTTCTGTTCTGTCTTGTCAAGTCTGGTTTGGCTGTTAGAATAAAGTTATATAGCTCTGTGATTGTCAAAATAAATTGATCATCATCAGAATGACCTGGGGAAGTTTGTGAGCATACAGATTCAGTGGTTCTATCTCTAAAGACTTCAAATAAGTGCTTCGAGGTCTGGCCACAGTGATTTTCCTTTAAGCTGCCTTTTTTCTTTCTTTCTTTCTTTTTTTTTGGTACCAGAGATTGAACCCAGGGTGCTTAACCACTGAGCCACATCCCTGGCCCTTTTTGTGTTATTTTTGTTTTTCTTTTGAGACAGGGTCTCACTAAATTGCTTAGGGCCTTGCTAAGTTGCTAAAGCTGACTTAAACTTGCAATCTTCCTGCCTGAGCCTCCCAAGTCACTAGGATTACAGTCATGCACCACTGCTCCTGGCAAGTTGCTTTTATTTCTTAGATGTGTAGCTAGATTAGGAAATCACTGGTAGAGCTGAGTTTAATTGATTATATGGTAATACAGAAAATTTTAAAATATATTGTTGAATTTCATTTTTATAATAACCTTGTGAGGTAAGTATTATTTTTAACCCCTGTTTTATAGATATACTAAGGCTCAGAGAAGGTCAAATTGCCAGTAAGTAACAAGACAGGACTGAGGTCCTGTCTTCTTATCTTAATTCCATGTTATTTCTTCTGTATCACTGTGCCAGGTTTACCAAATAGATCTTTCTTGGAGCTGCTTCTCATTTCTACAAAATTTTTACTGGAATTGTGTGTGTATGTGTGTTTTATTGAGGATTGAATCCAGGACCTGTGCATGCTAGGCAAACACTCTACCCCTGAGATGCACTCCAGCATTTTTTATTTAATTTTGAGACAGGATCTTTCTAAATTGCCTAGGCTGACCTTGAATTTGCCTCAGCCTCCTGAGTAATTAGTTTTATAGGCATGCACCTCCATGCGTAACTGAAGTTGAATTTTTACCTGCCTGCTACCATATTTAGGCTATGTGTTAGTATACTCTGGTCAGAGTGTTAACCTCAGATGCATTCATTATGGATAATACAGTATGGGGAGGAGGTAGGAAGATACATTGGTTTCTAAATCGGATTGGCTTGGGTTCTTTGGCTTCTGATTGAATTTTGTCTTCTAACTGCTTATTGACTGTCAGTTGAAGTCACAGGCCTGCCATCTCCTCCTATGGTATATCCATACTTTGTAACATATCCTTGGAAATGGCATTTCTTACTCTTCTTTAATGTCTTTCTAAGGAGGATTTTGTCTACTTTTTTTCAAGGAGAGAGAAGGATTCCTCCGTTTCCTCTATTTCAGGATTTTTTTTAGTTCAACCCTGATTTTTTCTTTCTTTAAGTAAGACTAAGTTTTTTTAATACTTCTGTTTATTTTTTTAAATATGGTGCTGAGGATCAAACCCAGTGCCTCACATATGCTAAGCAGGCGCTCTACCACTGAGCTACAACCCTAGCCCAACCCTGATATTAAGCGGAAATTAGACCTGCTTTAGTGCTTTGAAATGTTTTTATAGAAGGATCATTTTCCTTCTCATTGCATTTAGATTTCCTTCTAGAAACAAATGCCAGGATATTTTTTCTTTGCTAGTTTTAAGCTCAGTATTTGAATTTGAAATGAGGAAGGAAGTAAGGTAGGAAGTTAGTAGTTTCTTCAGCACCTTTCATATGTCAAGTACTGTGTGAGATATTCTGTAATCATCTGAACCACCTTAATGGTAGGTGTTATTCTCTGTATGATGAGGGAAAAGAGGACTCGGAGACCTTAGGTACATCACCCAAGGCCACAAATACAAGAACAATAGGAGTCCAGTTCGGAACTGAAGTTGACCTGACTCTACTCTAAAGTCAACCTTTTTATTACATCAGATTATCTCTGTGAACAGTAAATGGCTGTGTAGGACTGTTGGCTGGGAACAGCTGTCTTCCACAGGAACTAAGAAATTATCTGCTTGTGCTTCTTTCTCTTGCAGGACAGTGTGATGGTCCTTAGCGCAACCCATCGCTACAAGAAGAAGTATGTCACTACACTACTGTACAAGCCCATCTGAAGGCATCTTGTCTTGCCTCCATGGATTTAGGAGAAGCTTCTCCTTTGCCTTTGAACTGAACCGGTCTTACCTGAGACTGGAAGGCTGATTTGCTTTGAGGCCAATATGTGTGTTTCAGAGCCTCTGAGTAGGATGCTCTGCTTTTGCATTTGATTGCAGATGAGAGCTTTATGAGTTCATAGAATTTATTTTAAGAAGAAAACATATACATATGAGAGGAAGGTTACTGGAAGCCTCCTAGCCCCAGCTGTCTGTGGGTATTCGCTAAGACCCCTTTTGGGGAACTCTAGGGATAACTGTACAGGGAGGTTTTTTCCCTAAATGAAAGAAGAGCAGACTCTTAGGATCCTTGTTGGGTGAAGATTCTACCACTGCTACCTTCGGTGTCCAAGAACTGAACTTGGGCTAGACTGTTGCCCTACTTCCAGCTTCTGCCTTGCAGGGGCAGCTTCTCTTGCATGGGGTCTCTGTATTTTCACAGTGTATGGCACAGTCTGTGTTTTTTTATATAACCGATGCCTCACAAGAATGCTTTGTTCTCTCATTTCACATTCTTCCTTTACTAGCCTTCTTCAGATCCCATACCTGACCCCTCTAATACAAAACTCACTCCGTAAGTGACCCCTTTGAAAAGTTCTGTGGGACCTGACCCATCTATTGATGAGGGCTGTCAGAAGATCTCCTTTTTAGCCCATCAGAGGCCCAAGCCACTTTGTTATCACTTGTTTTAAACGTCTTCTAAAGAACCATATGGTTCAACCTCATAAGAGAGGCATAATGCAGATCTATTTTTTGTTTTAATTTGCTACTCCAGCTTTGACTGTGTGGCGCATTCCCATAGGTTCTCCCATTTGGCCTGTCCTTGCTTCCAGCTCTGCTTTCTCAGAGCAGACAGCTTTGCAGGTAGACTTGGACCAGGGAACACTTCCGGGACTTTCATCCTTGAAAGAGTTTTATGTGCCTGCATTTTTCTTTAATTAAAAAAAATGCCCTTTCGTTGGTCTTAAAGAGAATGTATTGAAGAACTTTGGGCTTTTAATGAATGGTTCTTAAGATTTTCTTCTCTAGTCTAGAGAAGACTGCACTCTTACATTAATATGGCCAGATCCATCTTCATATTTACACCAAGTACTGCTCTTGATACAAGTTCATACAGACTCATTGATACACATAATGGATTCCATTAACTTAAAATGTGTAAGGCCAAGAGGCAAGAAAGTACTCGTGGAAGGCTCTTTGTACTAAATAGTAACGAGATCATTTTTTCTTTCTGCCTCTTCTTTTTCAATTTGTTCAGTAATGAAGTGGGGTCATTGATTTCCATTTATGGACTAAAAAGTATTCAATCCACCTTTGGGGTTCAGAGATAAAACATTTTTTCCAAGTATCTTGGCTCTTCCATTTTACAGATAAATGCAAGTCAAACATTCAACTTTGAAGGAGGTCATACTTGATGGTTGAGAGACTCCTTGACTGCTAAGATGAGGCCAGCCACACTGAAAGGGCACCTACAGGTCAGTTTAGCTACCTCTTGTTTTTCCCTGCAAAGCTGACAATGCAGTTGTCTTTGGGAATGTAGACCTCTTTGATCCCAGGTATGAGGCAGTAAGGTGTGGCCTTGTTTTGCAGGGAATGCAAACTACTACTAAGTGCTTTGGTGGTTAATTGCCGAGAGTAGGTACTGCTTCTGCCTTTCAAAGCCACCTTCTGCAGCAAAAGGCTTCTGTGGAGAATGTTTTATGGTCCAACCATTTTGTCAGTGGTGTGCCATTTTAAAAATCCAGGCCAAATCCTATTTTAACCAACTCTCAGGACTGATACAGTCTTCAGTTGTGCCGGAATTTTGTTCTTATCCAATACTCATTAAATATGTGGGCCACCTAGAAGGATTGAAAATCTTGGTTGTTACATGGAGGATTCTGTCATATTCATTTCTTGTCAACAGTACTGAAATGCAATTATCTATGTGTTCGTGTATTAAACTTTTTACTTCACATAGGTATATTGGTACAGTGGGACAGGAAAAGAAACCTCTTCCATTTGTCTCAGGCCAGAGGCTTCTTGTCAGTTGGGTCTGGCTATAGTGATAGTAGGTTTTGTTGGTGGTGATCTTCATATTTAAATCTGGAAATGTACAGTTTGTTTCCCAAATTGTCATCTCTCAGCCAGATGTGAAATGGATGCCTACCAGTAGGTATGGAAGGGGATGGGTAGGAGGAATTGGGTAGCGACTACTTCACTGTCCCTTTTCTGTCCTGCTAATAAATTAAATGTCCTGCTAATACCCTGTTTTGGTCTGTCACGAAGAAACTGTTCTGGAAGGGGAAGAGGGAGGAAGTAAGGTAGCCTAAGTACAACTCACTCACTCTTTTATATTGGTTACTTAAAGGGATAGATTATTTTCTTTAGAAGACATTGGAAGAGTTTGAAAATGAGTGAAAGCAAAAATCAACTTTTTAGCCTTTTTTTGGCCTCTAGGAATTTTGCTAAGTCAACATTGGCAGGATAAGAAAATATCCCCTAAAGGTGGCTGACCCTTAAATAATAGTAACATGGTATTATGATTGTGGGGAAGAGATAGAAGAGTGACTGAGTTGAGGAGTAAGATTAGGAAAATAAAGGACTAAGTAACTGAAAATAATCTTTTTTTTATAAAAAAAATTTAAATCGGACAACCTGGTGATGTATCTATCCTTGGATCTCACACAAAACTTAGCATTATGTGGAACATCTTCCCTTTGCTGCTTCTTCCTGTTTGCTACTTTAACTTCATTTGGCAGACAGACTCTACCGTAGTCTTAGGTTAAATGTTACCTAAAATACATAGGTTAGTCATCTCACTGGTATGGAGAACTCCCACCAAGGTTAGTAGGTTGCTTTATGTTTAGACCTGAATGGGATTTAACCACTGTAGGCAACACCTTTGCAGGGCATACCCACCCTCGATAGTGCTTTTTTTTTTTTTTTTTTTTTAACACATACTTGTATGATTAACGTGTAAAAGAGTCATCTAAGAGATGTTTCTGAGAGGAGCCGACAAGCCAGGCCCACTCACTTTTTTTCCAGTTATTTTTAGTCCTTGTAAATCTAATGAATTTGAGATAAAACCTTTGAAAAGTGTCAGTATTCCATGCGTGCTGCTTAAGTGAAGTGAAGTTTGGAAAGAAGTGATATCTCCAAACAGAGTTTATAGTAATCTGGGATATATATGAAGGACAAACACTAATGATAGAATTCCCTGGTTTTATTGGGGAAATAGGGCTTTTAAAATTTTGACCTCAACTAAAAATGATATGCAATAGTCTATGTTTGTGTGTGTTTGAAATATATTCTATTCTCAGAGATTTCTACATCCTCACATTCTAGCCCATTCTATTTGGGGCATGGGCTTATAAGCAGAAATAGAACTTATTCAAACATTATTCTGAAATCCTTAAAGCCACGTTCTTGCTATCTTCTACCAGGGGCTGCTGACTCCAGTTACCCATGGGATGAAAGACCTGGTAGGGGTAAGGGTCTTTCAAAACATTTTCAAAATGGGTCTAGGCATTTGTCTGTCCTTAAGTGCCAATCACAACTGGAGATTGAAAGACTGATTTCTGCAGTGAACCTAAATTTTTGGAATAAAAAGCCAAAACTTTTTAAAAATTAGAAAGAAGGAAGGAAGAAAAAACAAAACAAAACAAAACCTCAAGTCTATTACTTGTGTAATCTAATTATGAGCCATGGAATCCCTCCAGCATTCTCATTTGGGCCTTGTGTGATTTTTCTTACTTGTTCTTTGAAGTGAATAAGTTTCAACATTAGCTGGTGTTGACTTGAATTTTGTATAGTAAGATTGGTGTGAAATACTAAACAATATGGATTTTATAGGTGTCAGATTAGATGGTCAAGGGATACCTATATTGTTAGATATTGATCACCTTATTTTCTATTCCTCTTTACAGAGCACCTTACCCAGCTTGCAGTTTTAGGACAGCCAAAGCTTATTGTTGTTGATTAGTCCTAATCTCTGCACTGGGTCTCATATATGAGAGATTTGTTTGAATTTTGGTGAATTGGAGAATGTTGATTGGTATTACACTAAAGCATTTGGATGGAGTGTAGCTCTGTGTCTGTTCTAAAGGGGGGATAAATACTATAATTTGAAGGGAATAAAATGTGAGATCCTTCTTAAAGTGGTGCTTTTTGTAACCTTTAATGCTGAGGTACAGAGGCTGCTTTTCAATATTTCACAAGGAGTAGAATACAAGTATGGATTTTAAAGCTTTTCTCCAAATGTAATTTGTCACTGGACTCCGAATTGCCTGAAAATTATATGATGTAACTCATACAGAAATGTGTGTGTGTTTTCCCATAAAACCGTTTAATAAAAGTATTATACAGCAATAATATTGGAGTTATTTACTGCTTACTGACTATATTGTTAAGATCTGTTTGTCTTGATAATCTTGGAATCTGAAGAATGTAAATTGCCAGACAGGCACATTTGGATAAAGAGAAGAATTCATGGCTTCAGGGACATTAGTGATGTCCTTCCATCTGCCTTCCATTTCCTCTTTTCTGGGCTATGCCATCATTAATTATGGGAATGCAAACCAAGTCAGTGATTTGATCTTCAGTTTTTTTCTCTGAACTGACTGCACATTTAGCTATTATGCAGTAGATTATCTGAGATCTTAGACCAATGATTGTCATTCCCAGCTGCACATTTATACCACTGGAGATTCTGTAAACATTAATGCCCAGTGTACTACCTCCCCCAATTAAATGGAAATCTCTGATGTGTGGTCCCCACATGTATTTTTTAAGCTCCCCCACATGATTCTAGTAGACATTCAGAGTTGAAGAACATTATCCTGGACTCCCCTAGCTTCCTTTCATATACTTCATTCTGACAGCAGATCAGATGTCTTTAAGACAAGGCGGTCTTATTTGGGGCCATGAGTGTAATATGATCTTGGGGTTTGTCCCTTTATTTCACAGAGTTTTTACATAGCTGGCTTCTGGACTTCTCCTAGAACAACCATGCTCCCCTTAATTTAGTCCTCTAAAGATACAACTGAGTTGAATTTTCTTAAGGGACAGAAGGGGATAACAGTGTGGGAATGACCACAGTTTGAGAACAAGGATGTAACACAGGACATGTAAGAAAAACTGTGATGATAGGAATGCAGCGAAATAGTTAACCACATCTACCACTAACTAGCCTGCAGACTAGTTAGTCTGGGCTGATTGGTTCATGAACATATGTACGTACACATTATTTTTTCTCATTTGTAGCATTTAAAAAAATTTTTTTTTGTTGTTGTTGATGGACCTTTATTTTATTCATTTATTTATATGCGGTACTGAGGATCGAACCCAGTGCCTCACACATGCCAGGCAAGCGTTCTACCACTGAACCACAATCCCAGCCCCTGTAGCATTTTTTTAAATGTAGTTATTTTTCCTTGCCTTGTCTTTTGAGTGTTAGGGGTTTTAATTAGTATATTTCGGTTTTGTTTTGTATTGTTTTTCAGTTGTCTGTTTTTCTTTCTCTCTGTTAACACCCAAATTCTATTGTTCTCTTTCAGTCTTCCTTTAATATTTTACTTCTGTTTTTTCTCCTCTTTCCATATAACTATCTGCTTCTTTTATACAAGTCTACTATAGTAGGGTAGAGGAATGAGGAGGGAGAGAGGGAGAGACTGGGAGGGCAAAAGGGGAGCAAAAAGGGGGATAATGAACAGAAATCATTTTTCATGCATGTATGAATTTGTCAGGATGAACCCAGCTATTATTTATAGCCATAAATCTCTAATAAAAGAAAGAA
>PVHX01005903.1:0-18893 GCA_004024805.1 Geosciurus inauris | reverse complement strand
TCCTCAGCACCACATAAAGATAAATTTAAAAATAAAGATATTGTGTCCATCTACAACTAAAAAAAAAAAAAAAGAGTTGGAGCTGTTTAGGAGAAGATTAGGTTTTGAGGACTGTTCCCTCATGAATGGGATCAAGACCTTTACAAAGAGGCAGAGATCAGCTCTTCTTGCCCTTCTACCTTCTGCCAAGTGAGGACTGTATCTAGACACCATCTTGGAAGCAGGAAATAGCCCTCATCAGATATCAATGCCTGTACCTTGATCTTGAGCTTCCCATTCTCCAGAATGTTAAGAAATAAATTTTGATTATTTATAAATCTCCCAATCTATGGTATTTTGCTATAGCAGCACAAATGGAGTAAGACAATTTGAGCACCCTAAAGACATGGAAGACATGGAACTGAACAAATATTTGGAGAATTAGTGGCCAGAATTTTCCAAAATTTGATGATAATTATAAAGCCACAGATCTGAGTAGCTCAATGAGTCTCAAGCACAGAACAAGCAAACAGAATCATGGAAAGAAGAATGCTGAGGCAAATAAATCACAATCCAATTTCTCAAAACATCTTATAAAAAGAAAGTTTTAAAATCAGTTTGAGGAAAAACAACTAGTTAGTACAAAGAAACAAAGATTAAGAGGATTACAGATTTGTCATACAAATAGCTATAAGCTAGAACTTATGAAGCAATATCTTTGAAGTACTGGAAGGAAAAACAAAATGCTGCAACCTAAAACTATTTACCTGGTGAAAATATGTTTCAAAAAAGGAAAATGATAGCCAGGTGTGGTGGTGCACACCTATAATCCCAGCATTTTGGGAGGCTGAGATAGGAGTTCAAAGCCAGGCTCAGCAACAACAGCGAGGCGCTAAGCAACTCAGTGAGACCCTGTCTCTACATAAAACACAAAATAGGGCTGCGGATGTGGCTCAGTGGTCGAGTACCTCTGAGTTCAATCCCTGGTACCAAAAAAAAGGGAAGTGATTAAGGATTTTCTTTACATTAAAAAGCTGAAAGAGTGACTTCTGCTTCTGGAAGGATGGAATAGACTTACTCTTCCCATTAAATAAAACTTAAACCCTGGACATAATATATTCAATAAATGCAAGGAGACTGAAAGATAAAGAGAAAAGGCTGACCGATAGGGCCCTCAGGACACAAAAATGACACAGTGGTTAGTTTCCTGTTCTCTTTAAGCCATGAACCAGGAAAGGGGATGCCTAGCAAGACATAGAGGCCATGTGGCACTTGAACCCCTCCCCTGCTGAGGAATAGGATGGGGTGGGTAGAGACTGATACAGAGCTAGAACTTCCCACCATTCCCCAAAAGTAACAAGAAGCCTCCACTTCTTGGATGTTAGTGAGGCTGAGTAGGAACCTGGATTTCTAACCCACGACCTTCTGGCAGTATGAGACAAAACCTTCACTGTTCCTGCTAGACCTGGTCAGAAGAAAATAGTGCCAAGAGGAGCAAGTTAAAAAGGTTTAAATACTCCTGGGGCTGTGTTGCATGCTGGTAAACCCAGTGGTTTGAGAGGGGTTCAATTCTCAGGACCAAAAAAAAAAGAAAAGACTAACAAGTCATTACAGAGTTTAACCACAGTATCTGAGCTTCAGTTAATCACAGAAGGCTCTGTAACCCATTAACCAATTAAGTTGTCTCTATACCTCACTTCCATTTTCTATAAATGCTGTTAGATCAAGTCCTGGGCTGGAGTTCCCTGAATTGGTTTTGGTTCTGGGGATTGTCTGATTTCAGAATTGCTTTTGTTTTATTTTGCATTGCTTTGTTTTATTTATAATTGCTCAAATAAATACTTTTGAATTAAAAAAAAAGGTTTAAATAGGATCTAGAGTTTAATGCACAATGCCCTAATTTCCAGGTTTCATTTTAAAAGAAAATCACTGTCATATCAAGGCGAGGAAGAGCTCAACTTGAATGAGAAAAGCAAGTAATATATGACAAAAATAAAGTGACACAGGGGCTGGGATTATGGCGCAGTGTTATAGTGCTCGCCTAGCATGCGGTGAGGCACTGGGTTCGATCCTCAGCACCACATAAAAATAAAATAAAGATATTCTGTCACCTACAACTAAAAAATAAATATTAAAAAAAAATAAAGTGACACAAATGTTAGAATTACCTGATGAGTTTATGATATTTGTCAGTAAAAATGGGATGGATATGGAGACTTGTGCAGAGTAAAATAAGCAAACCCCCCAAAAGCAATAAACCATAAAATTTCTAGAAGAAAACAGGAGACAATTTTAGTGTCCTTTGGTTTGGTAATGATTTTTGTAAATATTCTTTAAATATAACACAAAAGCATAAACTATGAAAGAAAAAAAATCAATCTGATTTCATAAAATTAGAAAATTTTGCTCTTAAAAGGACATTCATGAAAATGATAAATAACAGATTGGGAGAAGATATTCACCAAACATTCACAAAATTTTCTTATCTAGAATATATAAAAGTCTCTTTCAACTAAATAATAAGAATATAATGAGCATAAGTTAAAGTGGGAAAAAGATTTGAATAAATTTTGCACTAGTGAACACATACTACTGGAAAATAAGCATTTGGAATGGTACTAAATATCATTAGTCACTGGAAGAATGGAAATTAAGACCACAATAATATACCAGTGTGTGCATACTGGAATGGCAAAGAAATTTAAAAACCTGTATGATTCCAGAAATTAGATCAGTGATTATCTTGGGATGGTGGTGGGAATGGTTGGGATAGAAAAGAGGGAGAAATGTACTAAGGGCGCTAGGAAATTTTAGGGTATGATGGATATGTTTATTATTGTGATTATGGTAGTGGATCATAAGTATAAACATGCCAAAATATCAAATGTACACTTTAAATATGTGTGGTTAATTATATGACAGATACAGCTCAATAAAGCTGAAAAATGTTAAGTAAAATGTGATGGTGAAATACATACATTTTAATACAAGCAAAAATTGAGAAAACTCAACACCAACAAGGGCCATTACAAAATATAAACTAAAAGTAATTTTTATGAAAGAATAAAAACAATCCTAATTGAAAATATGACAGTTTCGAATGGAGTAAAAAAGACTAGAAAAGGTCAGTATGTGGGCAAAAGATTTTAATGACTTCAGAAATTTACAGTATAAGTAGACCTAAATATGATTTTGCCAACAATAATGCAAAAGATAGGAGTAAAGAGAGTTACTTTTCTAAGATTCTACCAATGCTGTGAAATAATCATCAGCAAAAGAATATAATAAATCTTAGAATGCATGCTATTTGTAAAATAAGCTCTTGAAGTATAGAGAATATTAATAATTTATTAGGGGAAAATGTAAAAACAAAATATTTAATCCAGAAGAAAGCAAAAAGGGGGGGAGGATTATAAAACAGATTGCATATACAGAAAACAATAAAGAGGTAGATATAAATTCAGTTATAGCAGTTATTAAATAACAGCAAACTAAATCTTCAAGTAAAAAATTAAGAGATTACCAGGTCAGGTAAGAAAAAAATCCTCTCCTTGAGAATATAAAGATGTTTGTTTAATTGAAGGCTATTGGTTAAGAAAATAACTTCACATATGTGCTCAGGGAGAGAAAAACAGTATTATAAGGTTTATGATTTTCCTGGAAATACTTTCTCAACCTCAGCAGCATATATTTCAATCCTTATGGAAAATAGGAATGTCAGACCCAGAAAATGTTGAAGTTTTGGACTCATTTGGGAGAAGAATTTACTTTCTCCAGATATCTCAATTGTCTGGTATTACTATTCTCAAATGTAAATAGTCTCAGTTAACTGGAAACAAACATTTAAAAAGTCGTCTGTCAGGCATTGTATAAAGTACCTCTGTGCCCACTGATGTAACTAGAAGAGTACCTTACCCATTGAGTCTCAGTAAATTCCTAAACTGAGCTTGAACCAATGAGTTCCAAGACACCTGGACTACTAGAGAGCTATATATTTCTACAATCAGACACAATAAATAGGAAGTGATTAATTTATGATGCTCGTTAGAGAGGCAAAGCAGTTGTGTTTTTATAGTAGAAATTAGTATTCTTGGATTTTTGCCTCCATTTTACCCTACAGAAAATGGATAATGGAAGGTAGTGTGTATGTACTCTAAGCAAGAATCTTTACCTTATAGAGTGTAGAATATCTCTCAGAAGATTCTTGAGATAAGAATGCATGGAAGCCGGGCGTGGTGGCTCACGCTTGTAATCCCAGCACTTAGGGAGGCTGAGACAGGAGAATCGCGAGTTCAAAGCCAGCCTCAGCAATGGCGAGGCGCTAAGCAACTCAGTGAGACCCTGTCTCTACATAAAACACAAAAAAATAGGGCTGGGGATGTGGCTCAGTGGTTGAGTACCCCTGAGTTCAATCCCTGGTACCAAAAAAAAAAAAAAAAGAATGCATGGAATTAAAACACATCCAAATTAGAAAGGAAGAAATGAAATTACCTCTGTTCATAGATGCCAGAATCTTATATGTAGAAAACTCTAAGGAACACACACATAAACACACGAAACACACCTGTTAGAATGTAAATTAAACAAAATGTCAGACTGCAAAATTAACCCATAAAAGTCAGGGTGTTTCTATACCCTAACAATGAACAATTAAAAAAAAGAAATAAGGAAAATATTCCATTTACACTAGCAGCAAAAAGTATAAAATACTTAGGAATAAATCAAAAAGGTAAAAGACTCATACAATGAAACTACAAAGTATTGCTGAAAGAAAAGAAAGACATAAATAAGTGGAAAGCCGTTTCATGTTTATGGATTGAAAGGTTTATTTTTGCTAAGATGTCAATAGTAGCCAAAGTGAGAAACATATTTAATGCAATCCCTATCAAAATTCCAACAACACCTTTGTTTTACAGAAAGAGAAAATTACATCCTACTTTTATGTGGAATCTCAAGAGACTCAAAATGATATTGAAAAAGAAGAACAAAGTTAGAAGAATCACATCTCCTGACTTCAACACTTACTTCAAAGCTACAGTAATCAAAATAGTGTGGTATTGATACTGCCAAAGATCTATAAAATGAGGAGCCCAGAAATAAATCATTGTGTATATAGTCAAATGATTTTAAAGGAGCTCTCAGCCCAGGAGTCATTATTTGTTAAGAGACATGAAAAGTGTTGTACAGAAACAGGAATTTAAAATGGAGTTTTCATAAAAAGAGGTGACTAGTACTGTCTGGAAGATAACGTTGAAGAGTTAATTTAAAAATATGCTTCTATGTTTGAATATGATTTTTAGATAATAAATGAACAGGTAATGATTGCAGTACTAGGTTATAGTCAGCACTCCTTCGTGTGTTTGTTTTGCATTCAGGAGTTGAAGTTTCTTGGCAGTCATGGAGACAGGCAAAATCTGAAGCCATGGAAAGATATAATGATGCTATACAGTTGTGTGACCAAATTTGGATTCCAAGTTTGAATCAAGTATGTGGTCTTCTTTACAAGAAGATCTTGATATGGCTGCAAGAAAACATAAGATTTACATTGAAAAAGCTCCAGGGGAAAGGTGGAAGCTGTTCACAGTTAACATGAATGAGTGTTTAGAATAATTTGTTGGGGAACAAGAAATGCAGCCTGAACTTGCAGACTTTTAAATCAATGAACACAACTTTGCAAAAGAAACCTCTGTTTAGAGTAGCTATGTCGCATTTATACTGTCAGATCTAGGGATGTCCCAAGAAAGATCCTGCAGTTAAATATAATCAAAATAGAGTTGAAATACTTTCCAGAGGTTTTTTTTTTTTTTTTTTTTTTACAGTTATTGAAGCCATTCAACAGAAATATGAGAACTGCAGGCTTAAATATCTGGAAGTCATATTGTTTTTGATCCAAAAACAAACAAAAATGAAAAAGAACAACATGAAATATGTTCACTGGAAAGCTAATTAAATAGTTTATCAATTTTATAGGTTGAAATAAGAATGAAATCAAATATTCTGTGAAAGCAGTCGAAGACATTGTGGATCATTCAGCCTGTGGTTTCAAAAGTTCTTGTGCATTACATTTCACAACTGCACAATTGAACTCATTGGCCTGTGGCTTACTAAATGCTCAATCTTATTTATACTGAATCTCTGCTAATGAGGCAGTTATATGTGGGAGGCAAGGATGCCAGCATTTTATCTATATGCTACTCCAAGCAAGGATTACTTATAACTTGTCAAAACTTAATAATTTAATTAAGATGAGTCTCTATAGTATCACTGATTGAATTCTTATGAATTTATTTTTGTGTGTGTCTCTATAGATAACTTGCACTCTTGACCATGCTGAGTTATAATATCTAATTGTCCAAAGCCATTCAGTTTTATCACATGTAGTAATTTTTACTTTTCTCTTACACAGGACCCTTTGTACACAGATCAGAAATTGAGATTTCTGAAACCTCAAAAGAACTTTAGTGAAAGATTGTACCTAGTGTTCTTAACTCTTAATAATATAAGAAATGGACACATGTGAACAACTTGCCAGTATAATATAGCATCATGGTTGCAGATACTTGTCAGACTATATATAACTGATAGCATCAGGATTTCTCCAACTTTTTTTTTTGGTACCGGAGATTGAACTCAGGGGTACTTGACCACTGAGCCACATCCCCAGCCCTATTTTGTGTTTTATGTAGAGACAGGGTCTCACTGTCTCACTGTTGCTTAGATCCTCACCGTTGCTGAGGCTGGCTTTGAACTTGCAATTCTCCTGTCTCAGCCTCCCGAAGTGTTGGACAGGCGTGTGCCACTGTGCCTGGCTCCAACTTTTTTTTTTTTAATCCAAAAGCTGAAGACTTGGGGGAAGTTGACTATTTACCCCAAGACCAACAAAATATGAATTAATTATTAAGTTAAATGGATCAAAATCACTAATCAAACTGTGGCTAATGCTTTTTAGTGTATATGAGAAACTCCCTTTCTTTTTAATATATCCCAAATGTTTAATTTAGCAGAATTTGTACAGATTAGAATTAAACATTGTTTAATGGCATCTTGTGTCAACTGATCCTTTGGATTTGTGAAAAAACCGAAGATCTTAATGTAGGTTATAAGCTAATTAATTACCAAGAATTGTTCTTGAATAACTGATTGGCCTAAAAATTTGCTCAGAACAATTTAACAATGGTTAAACATAATGCAAAGTGCATTTACTAAGATCTTTTACTTTTCATGATCCTGTAGTTACTTACAAATATACAGTGAGAATCCTTAAGTCTTCCTACCATAACTGTTACAGTCTGGATCCGGAATGTCTCTCAAAGGCTCATATGTTAAAGGTTGTGTTCCTAATACAGCAGTATTCGGATATGGGCCGTCTGTGAAATGGTTGGATCCTGAGGCCCTAACCTCATCAGTGAATTAATCCAGTGATGGATTAGGAAGTGGTAGAAATTGTAGGAGGTGGGGCCTAGTTGTAAGAAGTAGGTGAGTGGTGGTATGCCACTGGAAGGGTATATTTTGTCCCTGGCCCCTTCCTCACTCTCTCCCTCTGTTTCCCAGCCACTGTGAAGGCAGTGAAGTGAACTGCCTTCTCTGCCAGATGCTTCTGCCACCATTATATTCTTCCTTGCCTCAGGCCCAGAAACAATGGAGTCAGCTGGCCATAGATTGAAACCTCTGAAACAAAGAGCAAAATAAGTCTTTCCTCCTCTAAACTGATTTTCTCAGGTATTTTGTTACAGTGACAGAAAACTAAAACAATAACATAATTAAATACATTATAGTCATGTCTATGCCACAAATATTATTTAATTTGGCATGAAAGCTCACTATTAAGGAAAAAGAGCTATGCTTCATCTATAGAAATGATGCCTGCCGAGTCCTGTCATGAAAATGGTCTCTTACCTGGTGTATGAATTACAGAATACCAGACTTACAGGTAGTAAAAGATGTTTCTTCCCATTGGCTTGCAACATTGAAGAATGTGAGGACTGGTGGGGTAGGGAAAAGGAGCCTTATGGTTTTAGATGAAACAGATAAATCCTGATAAATACTGATTCTGAATCCTTAATCTTAGTAAAACTGAAAAGAAAATAAAGTACTGCTTGCACTCAAAACAGTAAATTACAACCTATAGACTATACAAAGCTTCCAAAAAGAAGTTAATTCTTAGCCCTTAGTATTTAGTTACATTGCCCATATATTAACAAGGATGTTTATGTGCATAATGAGCACCTCTTGTATAGCTATATAAACAAAATTGGTCAAATAAAAATTCAAAGTAATTATATTGAACCAGAAAATCGTTAGGAACTTAAGTGAATGAAAACATGCCTCACATGTAAAACTGTGTCACAAGGGAGGAACTAGAGTAGCAAAACTAAAATGTTGGACTATAGTTACTATGAATAATCATGTACACCATGCTCTACAGTCAAAAAAATAAACATAGTTAAAACTTAAGGTAAATAAAAAGATCAGGCTCATCCTGTTTCTCACTGGTCTCCTAAAATAAATTAATACTTAGCCGGGCACAGTGGCACACACCTGAAATCCCAGCACTTTGGGAGGCTGAGACAGGAGAATCACGAGTTCAAAGCCAGCCTGAGCAACGGCGAGGTGCTAAGCAATTCAGTGAGACCCTGTCTCTACATAAAACACAAAATAGGGCTGGGGATGTGGCTCAGTGGTCAAAAATCCCTGAGTTCAATCCCTGATACCAAAACAAACAAACAAATAAATAAATAAATAAAATTAATACTTGAACATTGCTTATAAGCTTGGTTTCTTAAAGACAGCCTTATTATTTCTTTAATGATTACTGATATTCTTCTATACAGTAGTTTCTCCTATTCCATCTTTTCTGCAAGGATGCTACATGAATTCCACTATGTATATAGCATGAATATTATATGGAATCCTTTTTTATTCAACATGTTGCTATACCTTATAGTTAATTATTCTTTTTGATGTTCCAGTGGTCTTCGATTTGACTAGAGGGACTTCTAGTTGGCTTCCTTGACCTTAGGAAGTGTCCCTATTAGTCTTTGGGCACAAGAAGATGTTCAAAGATCACCTTGTAATTTTAGTTCCCCAAACCCAAAGCACACTTTTTTTTTTTTTAAAGACAAGGAATCTTACTTTCCTTTAGTGGAGAATGGTATTAAGAAACCAAGCCACGGGTGCTACATATGCTCACTGTTCACTGCTACTTGGATACCATTGCTTCAAGGCTCTAATCGTGGGTATCAAGAATTGATATGCTATCTACAATTCCAAGCCAACACCACAGGGTTCTTCTCTAACTTTTCCCATTTCATAGTTTTGTCCTCCTCTGCCAAAGTTGATAACCTTGTTCCAGAGACAATATCAGTGCATTTACTAATTTGCTCTATCCTGTAAGCCGTACAAAACAGCTCCAGAATTATTATACCAGTTCTTCTGCCACCAATAAACCTACTAAATATAGTTCAAGATGTCCTCTGAATATACCCCACTATAGACAGACAACCACTAAATTTACTTGAATTAAACTTTATGTGGTTATATTATTATTAGATATATAGTTCATTTGCTATGCTTTTGTTTTTAAGGTTAGCTTTTCCATTATTTCTGAGATATATAAAATATTGATGTGGTTTAAAAAGTAATTACATTAAGATACACTTATAAAAGTCCCTCTTACATCTATGCCTATGTACCCTTCAATTAAAAAACATGTTAACTATTTTCTCAAAACAAATATATCTAATTAATAATATCTAATTCCCCCTCTTCCTTAACACACTCCTTTGTACCTTGTTTTTTTTTCCTCACCTAAGAAACCATATCCTGGAAAGAACTCCATATCCATTCCTAGCAATTCTCCTTACATTTATGGCTGCAAAGTGCTCCCTTGTGTTTATGTGTGACTGGGTCATTCTTAATGTGGGAAATGGGATCCATTATTATGAAATCATAAACCATGTGATCTTAGGAAGGGGAAGGTGTTTTTGAGAGCCATTTAGAGAAGAAATGGGTAGGAATCAATTCCAGAAGAAGACACCTGCAGGAGAAGGCTGCTTAGTCCAGGGTCCAAATCACCTTCATCTGCCCCAGTTATCTGTGTAGAGCTCCATCTTTGTTCCCTAGGATCTTCTCAGGATTCTGGATCCCTCAGAATTGTCTGTAAATAAATTCTTCTCCTTCCTTAATTTAATTGCCCTCAATAGCCATCTGAATCATCCTTTTTCTTATTTTCCTCCCTTATCTTTTTTTAAAAATCTTATTTATTTTTTTAGTTGTGAGTGGACAGAATATCTTTATTTTATTTTTATGTGGTGCTGAGGATCGAACCCAGTGCCTCACGCATGCTAGGCAAGCATGCTACCACTGCGCCATAATCCCAGCCCCTTCCTCCTTTATCTTTTTAAACATAAGGAACACATGGATGTGTCCTTTTTGTAAGTTACTCGCATGATGAAGAATACATAGACAAAAATTAAATTCTGCTTCTCCATACTCATTTTCCCAGGAGCAACCACTGTTAATCATATATAAACTGCCGCTCTTGGCTCACTAATTCCCCACTGAACAGACTAAGAGGCAAAAATTGGTCTCCGCCTTCCTCCACTAAGACCCCATCTTCTTCTACTCATTAGTTAGAAATGTCCAAAAGCTCTGATGTTGGTTTTGTACACCGGTACTGGCCATACAATTGAAAGTTTAAAGGCGGGAGGGCTAGTTGCTGGATAGAGGTCCTTGTAAGTCAGTTTTTCTTCCGCCTGCCAATGATTCCTGAGACGCATATCCTGAATCCTAAAATGCCAGATAATTTCTTTCTCAACCACTGCTTATTGCCAAGAGAGCGGCGCATACCTTTTTTTTTCTGCATTTACCTCAGTCTTACTTTATTGGACTTTGCAATTCTGGGCCAGGCATCTCGGGCTCTAGCAGCTTCGGGTATTGTACTTTATGCTCGATGTAGCCACAAGGGGGCGATGCGGGGAACTATTGTCGTTTCTCAATTGGGGCATTAAGGGAGCATTAGGCAAGGTGGGTCAATTTCGCTGGTTTTGGCGAGTCATCGGTAAGCCGTGTGGAACCCGAGGTTCTTCACCTTTGAATCACTTTAGCTCCGGGTTTGTCCTGTGCCCTCCTAAGGCCCGCGTGGCTTGGGGACGCTCAGTCACTCAGCTGGGACCGCCTTATTCTATCTCCCCAGGAAAGACCCGCCTAGGGTCTGACCATAGCACTAGTGAACAGCGTTGGTGAACAGCGTTCCCTCACCTTCCTTTCAGATAGTGGCACCCTTCCCAATGTTCTGATCATCTGTACCGTATAGAGATTGAGGAGCAGGTAAAAGTGAATAGTAGTAGCGAGGGAGGCAGAGGAAGCGGGAAAATGCGGAATAAGACAAAAAGAGAAGAGAGCTGGGGATAAAGGAGGGGAAAAGGAAGAATCACAGTAAACCCAAATCCGCTTCTGAAGGTCATCAGCGCTCTCTGGATAATGAATGGGAAGAGGACAATTGCAAAGAAGAGTAAATGAAAACGTTTGCGGGGGTGGGGCAGGAATTTTATGCTGTGGTAGGAAACCCTAGCAACCCAGAAAGAACAGGTAGGTTTAGCGGAGGCCTAGAACATTCTTGCATGTCCTTAATCTCAAATTGGATTTAATTTCATTCTTTGAAGTACGATCTTAACAGGATGAGCAGAGAGAAGGTGAGGGGTGGGGGTTTTGCTCCTCGCGTTGTAGAGTGATGGTACCCGGATCCTGTCTGACAAGGAAAAGCACTTGGGGAAGAAATTCTGGAGTACAATGGAAGCTAAAGAAAGGATTTGCAAACCTATAGTGAGGCGAACATGCACTGTTGTCGTGGTTCCATGGTGTAATGGTGAGCACTCTGGACTCTGAATCCAGCGATCCGAGTTCAAGTCTCGGTGGGACCTTCCCGTTTAGTCGGGATAAAAGCCATTTTCTTTCACTCCTTAAGTGAGACACGGTTTCTGCTTCCGTGTCCTGCTTTAGTGGACAAAGGAGGGTTTCTGTCCAGGGAAGGAAGCCGCTGAGGTTAGCAGGTATTCCAGGTTCCCGCGTCCCTCCTGTTTCCCCCTCCCTTTGCACCACCCAGCCCTAGTGCCCCACGCTGTCCCTTGGCTTATTCATTCGCAGACATGAGGACCTTCCTCAGGCGGCAACCACTGCGGAGTTGGGACACAGCGAATCTGGGTGACTGAATGTGGGATGTCCTGTTCTCAGCGACTCTGCTGGCTCCATGCTCGCTGATGTTGGAGGTCCCTAGCCCGCGGCCAAGGAGCCCAGGGATCCGGCCAGGTGACCCTCGGCCTCTGACCATCAAATCCTTCTCCGCGGGCTTTCTCTCACCCCCAACTCCTGCTCATATTTGGACCTATTGTCCTATTTCCGTACAAGTACAAAATACTTGAAAATAGGAAATAGCATTCCTGAGCGCAGTGGTCGTGTGGGGGATGAGACTCCATTTCCGGTCCTGGATTCGAGCGGGTTGGGCGTGTTTCAGTGGTTTTATTGGATTCTTACCTGTCACTGTTTTACCTGAAGAACTGCGAGCTTCCGAGTCTCTATTGAGGCCAGTAGGGGCCGCAGTTGCCCAGAATTTTGCACCGCAGTGTGGGGAATCATCCGAAGACTCGCACTCGGCCAAGCAAAGATCTGGGGCTGGATTTGTGTGTCCTAGGTGAGTCCCGGCGTCCCAGAGGAGTTCGTCCCGGGCGAAGGTGAAAGGAATCAGAGCAGCTCCAAGGGCGCGCCCCAGAATCGCAGGGCTCCCCTTGTTCCTGCCAGGCTCTGCTACGAAGACGCCATTAGAGGAGATCATAAAAAGTTCATTGCGATTCCTTCCTCTTCACGGAAAAATGTTAGATGATTTTAAAGCTCTTCCTACCTAGTTAAGATGTTCTCTGCCACATGCTACAGAGCAGTTTTGATTTTTTTATTCCGCTTTAAAACCTTCCGTGGTTACAAAAGACTGCAAAATCTAAACCCCTCCAAATAAAGTGGGAAGAGGAGTTCATTTTGGAGCGTTGGAAAAGAGAGTCAGAGTCCATGGAAAGTCATGAAGGGAGAAAGGAGCAAGGGAAAGAGGAAGTAGGGGACCGGCAAGGCGCCTAGAGGGTAGTTTTCAGTTGCTGGGTTTGGGACACCGCATTTGCACACTATGGAGCCTCTTCCAAGTCATTTGACCCTTAATGATCCACCCGAGAGCTCTGTCCACCCAGAAAGCCTGCAGCTGTTTGTTTTGCTTTTGCTAATTTGCTTTTCAATCTTCTTTGTGGTATGGGGGATTAAGGAAGTTCCTTGTAATATGTGTAGTCGCTAAATCAAGCACCCTGCTTTCCTTAGCCCATTATGTCTCATCGTCTCATTTTTGCAACACCAAAAATTTTACCTTGAGCCACGAATATAGAATTTATGTAATTTTGAAATAAATATACGTTTTTAGAATTCTGGTATTCTGAGAAATGTAGTAGGCAAATAAATGATCACTGATGATCTTTATAAATATTAACGATATCATTATTAATGATAATAAATTATATAATAAGCTTTAGAATGAACTTTTCAACTACACTAATGCAATTATGTCAATTTCATTGGAATATTGGCAGAAATGAAAATTTGGAACTTAATGGCTTAAAGCTGACTAGCAGGTACAGTTTCCCCTCCTCCTCATCTTCTTCTCTTGTAGACAGGCTGCCTGCTGGGCTTGAAAAGGTTTGGTCAGGGCAGAGGTTCAGACTTGAGGCCAGCAAGTTCTGGCTGGAGATTCAAGGACTGGAGTCCCATTCAGTAAACAGTAGACTATGTATAGAAAAGTTTCATAAAAGTAATCAACAGGTTTCTCTGCAACAACCCAGACATTTCTACTCTTAAGGCTTCATCCAAGGTCCTCCACTTCCCCTCTTTGTGAATTGTTTAGTCCTTATTTAATTTTTATTTTTTAATGCAATTACAAGTTTGTAGTCAAAAAATATATTCTGAATGAAATCCTTAAGAATTTTTGAGACTCATTTTACAATTGTTTTAGTCAAAAACTAGTTAAAACAAAAAGCTATGGATTTAGAGAAAAAATATGTATCACAAATATGACAAAGGACTTATGACTAGAATATATAAAGAACTATAAAAATTAACAACAATGAGACACAGCAACAGCAACACAAAAGAGGCAAAAGACATGAGCAGACATTTCAGCAGAGGAGCACATGAAAAGACGTTCCACATCATCAGACAGAAAGAAAATGCAAATTCAAACCACAGTGAGACACGTCTGCACTTCCATTAGAAATATCAGAAGATGAACTGTTCAGAGTAGCCAGCAACTGCAACTTTCATACACTGGTGGTAAAAGTACAAAATGATATATTTCCACTCTGGAAAAGATTTGGAAATTTCTTTTCAAGTTAAAAGTTAAAGATGCTTGTATGATACACCAGCCCACTCCTAGACATCTGTATCTTAGTAAAATGAAGACTTATGTTCACACAAAATCCTCTACAGGAATGCTCATAGCAGTTCTAATAGTAGTAGCTCCAAACTAAAATCAACACAAATATTTTTCAACTGGTTAATAGAAAAACAGTGACATTTCCACTGAATGGAACCCTCGGCAAAACAATAAAGGAATGAACTGTTGATATGGGGAACAACTTGGAAGAATCTCAGAGTCACCGTACTGAATGAAAGAAGCCATCCTTAAAAGTTATGTATTATGGAGGCTGGGATTGTGGCTCAGCGGTAGAGCGCTTGCCTCGCATGCGTGAGGCCCTGGGTTCGATCCTCAGCACCACATACAAAGCAATAAAATAAAGACATTGTGGTCATCTACAACTAAAAAAAAAAAAAATTTTAAAAAAAGTTATGTATTATGATTCTGCTCCTATGATACTGTCAATAAGATAGAACTATGGTGATGAACAGATTGGTGGGTGCCAGACTTATTTGGGGGAAAGATGTGATTGTAAAGAGAGAGCATGAGGAAGGTTTTGGAAAAAGACAAAACCTGTGTTCTGGGGCTGGAATTGTGGCTCAGTGGTGGAATGCTTGCCTGGCATGTGTGAGGCACTAGGTTCGATCCTCAGCACCACATAAAAATAAATAAAGGTATTGTGTCCATCTACAACTAAAAGAAAATAAATAAAAAAACTTGTGTTCTGATTATGGTGATGACTATCCTAACCTTAACATGTTAAAAGTCATAGAGAATTTGTATCAGAAGAAAACAGCAGTTTCATTGTACAATGATTAAATCAACAGCAAAAGTCCAAGCACTGAGCAGACTGGATGATGAAAAACAGGGGTTCTGTCTTTTCCTAGCAGAAGGAAGTCAGTTGCTCAAACTTTTAACAACAATCTGCTTTCCATGGAGATGCAGGATGCTTTTCTTGAGTCTTATGCATGTATTATAGAAGTCCCAGGTGCATGGTCTCTCTGGTTGCCTTTCCTGTGCACAGTCCATCCCTGGTGCTTTCTCCCTCAGTATTGGAAAGAACAAGACTGTTCTGCAGACCTTTGAGCTGAGTGACTTACAGTTACCCCCAATTAAGAGAGGAGCAAAGACTGGAAGTCTCCTACAATGCTGCCATCAGAGGCAGCAGGACCCTTACCCTCCTGTTCAGCATCTCCAGATCAAAAGAGGAAAATTCTGATATTGTTAGCTTAATTGGAGATTATTAAGAAAAACAGTAGCAAGTTTGTTAATTCAGTTAATTTGGGTTCAAGCCAAGGCTGCTGTGGCCATAACTAACCATTCATTATATGATCACAGAGCATGGCGATCCATCTTCTGTGCTCAGAGGCTGAGAACAGAGGATAATCTGCCCTTCCCAACCCGGGTTAAAACGAGTGTCCTTGTCATCAGGCAGAGATACCTTAAGCTAGGGCAGTTCTGGTGGGAAAAAAAAGGAAGGGGCACCTTATTCTAGGGACAAAGTCCTGAGGAAAGTACTTGGGTCTTGAAAGGGAGCGAAGCCTGGCCATTGGCAGCTGAGGATGGTTGGCCTCATAAAGGATTCAAAATCAATGCACACACTTGCAGATCCACTAAAAGAATAGCTCTATGGAAAAGAGTCCCTGTGCAGAGGAGATGGAAGACCTGATTGATCTGGGGCCTTCAAAGAGGAAAGTCTGCTTCACAAAGCAGCAGCTCACAGGTTAAACTGACTACCACTATCCCCAGTGTACCTGTCCTGAAAGTCCACAGTGAGCTCCATCCTGGCATCTCCATCTGGTCTAGTCCCTGAGGATCTTCAGGGCCTTGGTGCCCAAGTCCTCTGAGGCTCTGCCCTGTAAGTATTGCCCTGCAAGGAGAGAGAAAGGGGAAGGAGGCTACTTGCCAGGTAATTCCACGGAATCCAACAACATCCTGACTTGGCTCTCACTCACTAACAAACTTATCCCATTCTCTAAATGACAAGAAAGCTCACAAGAACAAATGCCTAAGGATTAGGTAGAGTCAGGTTACCTAGCATGCTCAAGACTCTGAGTTCTATCTCCATACTACAGAGTCAGAGAGGGAGACAAGGGGTGGGGGATTAAAATCAAACACAGAAATACTCCAGAATTAGGAGCCTAGGTGGCAGGAAGGGGCAGTCAAATTGTCGAGTGAATGCCTGGCTTCTCCATATTTCTCTCTCACTCCTTCTCTCCCCTTTGCTTTTTGGGGCATCTTTTTCCCTAAGCTATCTTCCTTCCATCCTCACCACCATTTCAGACCTTCCAAAGAAAGTCATGATAACCACTTGTATTTTATAGTCTTGTAAGTGCTGAAAGTTTCAAAATGAGAGATTTGGTGATGATCATTTTAACTATATGTAAAGGAAAAAAGTGTTTACTTACGGAGGCTTCTTCCATAATCAGGAGATAAAAAGCTGCACTAATGGATAAAGGGATTAAGAAAGCCAAGAAACAGAGTTGCTTACATGGTTTCTGTCCAGAGAAGCACAGGGAATGGCTATATTAGGAGATGTCTGTGTGTGTGTGTGTGTGTGTGTGTGTGTGTGTGTGTGTGAAAGAAATCTCTGAGCATAGGATCTAATGGCCACAGCTTTTATCAGTGCTGCAGACATTTCACACCCAATGTGTGAATTCTTGGTCCCTCCCCCACTGGGACATTGTGGCAGAATCCCTTTTTTCATGGAGCATTTACTGGGTGCTTTTAGGTGCCAGGTCTGCCCTGAGAAGTGGTTTCTTCCTGTCCTACCAGATGCCACTGGTCTCTCTTCACTATTTAGAGCTCAGAGACTACCTCAACCTAACTGGATTCCAGGAGACACTGAGGGCCCAAGCTTGGAAATGAGAAATGACTCTGAATCCAGGTTGATGCACCCCTACAAGGAGTATTCACTATACCATCACAGGATACCACCAACACTTTGATTTGGGGGATATCCCATCCTGACGTTTAAGAATACTTCTAGGTTTACATATAAATGGAGCAGATAGTGTAGAGTTTCCATATACTCCTCTCCCTATACATTTTCCCTATTACTAGTATCTTGTCTTAATGTAGTATATGTTACAATTGATGAACCAATATTGATACATCTTTATTAAAGTGCATGGTTTAAATTAGATTTTATTTTTTGTTCTGTATAGTTCTATTGGTTATGACAAATGTGGAACATCTTTAACCCCGTTATATTTTTTTTTTTAATAAATTATCTATTCTTTTTTTTTTAATTTTTTTTTTTTTTTAGTTGTAGATGGACACATTGTCTTTATTTTATTGCTTTATATGTGGTGCTGAGGATCGAACCCATGGCCTCACCCATGCGAGGCAAGTGCTCTACCGCTGAGCTACAATCCCAGCCCCTAACCCCATTATATTTTCATACAGAATATTTTCACTACTGAAAACTTCTCTGTGCTTCACCAGTTTATCCTTCCTCCTCTCTCACCCTTGGCAACTGCTGATCGCTTTGCTAACTCTATGGTTTTGACTTTTCCAGAATGTCTTAGAGTTGGAATGGAATGTTGGATAGTATATGGATTTTCAGATTCGCTTCTTTCTCATATTAGATATTTAAAGTTCCTTGATGTTTTTTCATGGCTCCATAGATCATTTGGTTCTGTTTCTTAATACTCTTCCATTGTATGGATTTACCACAGTTTGTTCATCCATCACATAGTGGAAGACATTTTGATTACTTCCAGTGTTTTGAAAATTATGAATAACATTACTGTAAGCACTTGTGTAAAGTTTTTTTTTGTAAATATGCGTTTTCATCACATTTTGTTAATGCCTTGGGCTGTAATCACTTTATTTTATGGTAAGATTACACTTAGTTTTAT
This sequence comes from Geosciurus inauris, assembly GCA_004024805.1. NCBI lineage: Eukaryota > Metazoa > Chordata > Mammalia > Rodentia > Sciuridae > Geosciurus > Geosciurus inauris. The sequence goes on along the minus strand of PVHX01005903.1, from coordinate 611 downwards.
AATAAACTGATGAACTGTCTTCTAAAATGACTACCATTTCTACCAGCAATGACTGAGTTCCTATGCTCCACATCCTTGACAGCATTTGGTACTGTCATTTTGTAAAAATTTTAGCTATTATGATAGGTGTGTATAGGTTATCTCAGTTTTGTTTAATTTTCAATGTCATAATGAAAAATGATTTTAGACATCCTTTTATATGTTCATTTGACATCATCTGTGTATATTTTTTGGTGAAGTGTCCAGATCTTTTGCCCATTTTTAATTGGATTGCTTGCTTTAATAGTTTTTTTAAAAAAATATTTTTTTAGTTGTACATGGACACAATATCTTTTATTTTTATGTGGTACTGAGAGTTGAACCCAGTGCCTCATGCACGCAGCAAGCACTGTACCACTGAGCTACAACCTCAGCCCCTATTATTGAGTTTTAAGAGCTTTTTGTATATTTTGTATATCAGTCCTTCATCAAATTTGTATTTTGCAAATATTTTATCCAAGTCTTTGTACTATTTGTTCAGTTTCTTAACAGTACTTTTCACAGAGCGGAAGTTGTTTTTTTCTTTATTTCAGTGAAGTTCAACTTGCCACTATTTTTCCTCCATGGATTGT